>PVKM010012210.1:0-32003 GCA_004027735.1 Carollia perspicillata | reverse complement strand
TTTGCATAATTTCCATTGAATGCCTTTAAATTCACTGATCTTTTCACTGTTATTAATCTTTTAAGTCTTTCAACATATGTTTCACTTCTAGTATAGTATGTTTTTTTCTAGCATATTTATCAGAATTTATTTTATAGTTTTAACCTCTTTTGACATACCTTTTTTATGTGTACATACTGTCCACCTTTTTGTTACATCTTTTAACATATTACTCTTATTTATTTATTTTATTTTAGATTACTCTTTAATTTCTTTCAAAAATTATTGTTGACACTATTACAGATGTCCCTCATTTTCCTCCCACTTTACTCCTCCACCAAGTCCCCCACCCCCGCCTTTACCACATTGTTGCCTGTGCCGGTGGGCTGTGCATATGTGCATATATGTTCTTTGGATAATCTCTTCCAGTCCCTGACACATTTCTCCTCTCTAAGATCTATCGGTCTGTTCCATGTGTCCATACCTCTGGCTTTATTTTGTTTGCCAGTTTATTTTGTTTATTAGATTACACACCTGAGTGAAATCATATGGTATTTGTCTTTCTCTGATGGGCTTATTTCTCTTAGCACAATATTCTCCAGGTCCATCCATGCTGTCACAAAAAGTAAGAGTTCCTGCTTTCTTCCAGCTGTGTGGAATTCCATTGTGTAAATGTACCACAGCTTTCTTTAAATTTTATTTTAATTGTTGTTCAAGTACAGTTTTCTGTCTTTTACTCCCTTCCCCCTCCCTCCCATTTTCACCCTCCGCCCCATAGTTTTTGTCCACGTGTCTTTTGTACTTGTTCCTGTAAACCCTGTGCCTTTTCCCCTGAAATTCCCTCCCCTTTCCCCTCTGGTTACTGTCAGTCTGTTAACAGTCATCTACTGAGGCACTTAGGCTGTCTCAGACCTTGGCTATTGTAAATAATGCTACTATGAAAATGGCGGTGCATATATTCTTTCTGATTAAAGTTCCTGGGTTCTTAGGTTGTATTTCCAGAAATGGAATTACTGGATCATAAGGCAGTTCTATTTTTAATTTTTTTGAGGAAACTCCATACTCTTTTCCACAGTGGCTGTACCAGTCTGCAGTTCACTAGGGTTCCCTTTTCTCTACATCCTCTCCCGTACTTGTTGTTTGTTGATTTATTGATGGTAGTCATTCTGACAGATATGAGGTGATATCTCATTGTGGTTTTCATTTGCTTCTCTCTCATGATTAGTGATATTGAGCATCTTTTCATATATCTATAGGCCATCTGTACGTCTTTTCTGGAGAAGTGTCTATTCAGGTCCTTTGTCCATATTTTAATTGGAGTAAAACTTCCTAACTGATCATTTGAGCAAGTGAGCCCAAATGGGGTTGCTTCCATTGAGGATTTCCTCTTTGACCATTGGTCACATTTCATTGCATGTTCAATTGACTCAATTTTATTGTATGTTGGACATTGTAAATAATGTGTAAGAATAACAAATATTGTTGTACTAATATTTTCTCCTCAGAAAATGTCATCTGTTTTTCTAGATTGGCAAGATGGAAAAGAGTTGAGTCAATCTAACCTGTAATTTCACTGGTCTGAGCTTTTATGCAAGTTAAACTCAGTTTACTACAGCCTTCAAAGATTTTGAGGATGAAATCAAGACTTCGTTTTCTGAAGTGCTTGGCATCTGAGTGAGATGAAACCTTCCTAGACCTCTTTAGGTTCTACAGATAGCTTCCAGTTTTTCAAACTCTAGAAATTCTCTCTCTGCTTTGCATCTGGATGATGACTTCTGGGGTTACTAGAGAGTTCTCATGGCCTCCCATTCCAGTCCTGCCATACTTTCTGCACCTAAGAAGAACTCTGCCTGTCCTGCAGCCCAGCCTTTAGCCCTTAGTACGCTGCTACAGTGAAAGCCCATGTTTTCCCGGTGGTAATTACCTTACCTCTTCTGCCTAATTCTTTGCATTTTCATGTGACAGTAATTGACACCAGGAAGACCTATCTTGCCTTGAAATAATTTTTCTCAACTCTCTGTCCTGATTCCAGCCTTTTCACACTCTCAGGTCTATGAAAAATTGTTGTGAATGGGACTAGACTCACTTCATGGCCAGAGTGCCTCAGCATCCTCACTCACAGGTGGCAAACACAAGGCCCGTGGGCCGAATCCGGCCCTCCACCTTGTTTTATCCACCCCAGCACCTTGTTTCTACCCAGCCAGAGTGAGGAGCTCTCACTCAACTGTTAAGGAGTAGTTACATCTATACAGTCCTAAAATTACATTTGGCCCTTAGAAGGCAACCTCAAGGCTGATGTGGCCCCTGGTGAAAATGAGTTTGACACCCCTGTTCTGATTCACCCCAGTCCCTGCATGGATATCATATATTTGTTGAAAGTTTGATATGTTTGTACTTAACCAAGTCCACTGAAAATTTTCCCCCTCCTTCTTTATGACAGAGCTGAAACCAATCATTAGTTCATTTATTTCTATGAGTTTGTAAATTTTCTAGCTTGTTCTTATTACTTCAATGGCAGTACTAGTCTTTAAAGACTTTCTATATGCTAACAAGGAGTTTCAGTTTTCTTTTTTATTTGACTTCCAGGGTAGTGGTAGAGTACATTACATAACATGACAGCAGATCCCATTAAAACCAACTTCTAATTCCTTTTGCTTCTTGCATGTTTTTAGAGAGGTCCATCTTGTATAGCATGAGAAATAACTCTGTTTATCTTTTGAAATTGCAGTTAATCACAAAAGAGTTTGTAAATCTCCAATTTTACAAGTATATTAAATGTTAAAGGCGACTTGTCAGAAAAACTAGAAAGTGACAGAGAAAGTTCAAAAATCATATAAGTAGAATTTTCCTTTGACAAATTGTGGATTAGTTAGATTTTGAGAGAATGCACTTACTTTTAATTTTCAGTCTCAGTATGTTGTCATTTTGCCTGACTTTGAGGAAAATAAAATTAGGACATCAAATGATGATATAAGTTGAATAAGCTGTTTTTAGACTCCTTTCTCCCTGCCAAGTTCTTGTTTTTCAAGGTTATTAGGAATTTAAGAATTGTAACATCCCTTATAGCTTGCAACTAAGAGGGTAAAACCAACAAAAATGCCATTAGTTAGTATTTTTAGACCAAATAACAATGTTTGGCTTATAAAAAAATTCTTTTATGATAAAATAATTTTATAAATATCCAACGTACTATATTAATATTATTATTGTAAAAGATGGTAAAAAAATCATTGCATATTTTTTCTTTTAAAAGACATTTAGTACTAAAAAATTTAACAAACTTTATTTATCTAGAGGAAAATGGGCCTGGAGATATAATAAAGTAGAAATATCATTCTGGAAAGAGTTACAGAGAAATAAAAATAATTTGTTAAACTTAAGTTATATTAATACATTTACCATTATCCCTGGAATCAGGTCTTCCCAAGTCAAATGTTTCATTAACTACTTAATAAAAATCCCAAATATTTTATTATTTTTTTATTGATATTAAGGATTTGCAACAATTAATGTACTTGTTTAAATTCTTTTGAAGCCAGTAGCTTGTTTCACTTTTAATGTAATTTATTTAAAAAAAGAAGTTATTGTACTAAAAAGAACAACAATAAAAATGCTATTTTACTATGGCTTAAAAAAGATACAAAGAACAAATTGACAGTTGCCAGAGGGGAGATGATTGGAGCTACCAGTGAAAAAGGTGAAGGGGAATAAGAGGTACGTAAAAACTTCCATTTATAAAATAAATGACCTACAGGAATGCAGTGTACAGCACAGGGAATATAGTCGATAATATTGTAATAACTTTGTGTGGTGACAGATGGGTACTAGACTTAAATTGTGGTGATCACATCGTAAAGTATATATATGTCAAATCACTACATTATATTTCTGAAACTTATATAATAATGTTTGTCACCTATATTTAATAATATTTATGCAAAGATTAGAACATTGTTGAACAAAAAGCAGAAATATATAAAAGTGAATGTATTTTTTATAACACTAGGAGCAGATAGTTCCTACTTTTCTTCCTCAAGAGTAAAAGTATCTATGCACCAATTTCATGTAACCAGTCACTCTCAAGCTGTCTTTTCAGCCACAAAGTCATTTTTTCTATTGTTTTTCTTTCCAGCATTTGATTCTGAGATTCCATCTCAATTTTTTCTCCTGTAATTTATTTCCCCATCTTCCCTATGTCATACATTTCAAAACTCTTTACAGTACTTAAAGAGTTCTGCCTGGCCCAATCAGCGGCTCTCCAAACTGTGCTTTCTGCTTTAGGTTGGTAAATTCCTTGACAGCTGAGTTGTACTATTCATTCGCTTGTTTTATTTTAACAAAAACTCACTCAGCACTAATTGTCTAGCAAGGCTCTAAATGCCTTCTGTTCATTCATTTAATCTTCATAACAATCTTTAAAATAAATACTATAATTATCCACATAGTAAAATTATCATTCATCTTTTAATCTTTCTGGTACCAGGCATCTAAGAAATGTTCAATAAATATTGAATTAAGCTTCAATCACTTATTTAATAATATATATTTATTTAATGAAAACATTCTTGGAACTCCGCTTGATTGTATAGACTACAAAGATGGCTAATTCAATTCTTCATTTCACAATCAAATATGGGAGAACAAAAACAGGATCATGACTTCTTTCCCGGGAAAGTGTAGATGTACCAGGACATGATCAAGAGATCGTGTATAAATTGGTATTTAGTTTGCAGGCATGCAGTAGACTGCTAAGAGGAATTCAAGCATTCTAAGGAAAGGGGAGAGAGGTGTGACATGCTTGGGAACTACAAAGTTTGGGGTGGCCAGACCACAGAATGAAGTGTATGAGCAGAGTAAAAAGAGGTAGGCATCGGTTACTTGGTTGACTTCCTTTTACCTCATACAAGGAAGTTCAGATTTAATTCTGACTTACCTTTTCCAAAATGTATCCTAGGGAACATTAGTTCTGTATGATGTACTATGGAAGAACAAATACATTTGAACAAAAACAAAAAGCTTTTTAGGATCAAATAATTTTGAAAGACCTTGTTTACTATATCTTGCACTTAGAAAGACAGCACATGTCTATATATTAAAGGTTCTTAGAAGCACTGCAAGATAGAAAACTGTTTATCATTGTTTCATGCAGAAGTCTCCATATATATATTTGGTGACAGAACTCTTTTTTTAGAGTAACTGAAGTTAATATCTGTAAAAAATATTTGAGGAAACAATATTACAAAAATTTTATCAAGTCTTATCAGACTAGTTAGTATTCTAGAAGTTTGTGTATAATGGCAATATACAAATGGATTGAAAGAAGCAAAGTAAAAGGAACCTGGTAGGAAGTATTTTCCTTAGTAAGTCACCCAGAAGTAATTACCTAGAGAGAGATGCTGAGGATTCTCCAAGGAGCTGAGATGGGTAGAAGCAGGTACTTTTAAGATATAGAGTTCAAGTAAAATAAATTAGTACTCGACAAGTAAAAGGGAAATCAATAACTTTCAGATTACTGACCTTAATGACTGAGTAGAATTTTGCCATGAATTAAAATAGGAAATTCTTGGCAGAACACAGTCTAGGAGAAAGTCAATGATTAAATATTGGCATATGAATTTGACTTCCTTGATGCAGACTCCAGCCAGCAGTGTCTGATGTGTTGTGGATGTCATGAACAAAATCACATGGACTGCAGAAGTCCTGTGGAGAAAAGGGACATCATGGCCACTGAGTGAGAGAGTACCCCGACCCTTGCCTAGACAAGCTTTTATTGCTTTTTGAGAGCATTACATCAAGGAAGGTCCTCATTGACTATGCTCAGGTTTGCTTTAAGTGATTACTTCTTATAGATAACAATGAAAAGAATGTTGCAAATGCAAGAAAACAATAAAAATGGTTGATCTGGTTACACTCCATCCTTGGAACAGCTTAGCAAAGACTTTAGGGAGTTATTTCAAAGATATGCATTAAACATCTGCTGTCTTAATTTAGGGTGAGGGAGTCTTAGCGAAAGCAAGCCTCAAATCCACCTAGATAGAATGCAGGCCTGGTCCCCAATGGGAAAGCCAATCTGTGGGCCTGGCTCCTGTGTGCTGCCTTGCACTTGTTGGTTTTCTGAACTGAAGCTGAGCTACATTCAACATTGCCATGTGGACTGGTTCCCTGTAGTTCCTATGTAATATCTGGGTAGAAAAATGTAGGAGACAACTGGTTCTTAAAGAGTGGGTGGTCTCAAGAGAGAAAGAATAGAGGAAGGCTGGGAGTAAGAGATGATGCAGTAAGAGCTTTTAATTTGAAAGGAGGTACAGAAGTACCTAGAGATGCAGAAGCCAAGGAAGAGGATAGTGAAAAGGGCAGACCAGGAAGTCTTTGGTAGATTCTGACCTTGGAGAAGAGATTCTGAGAGAAATGAGAGAGGAACACTTGTCAACAAATGTACACAAGCAGTGAAAATGAAAACATGGGAGACCATGAAAGACTGCAAATAATGTTTATATTTGAGAAAAATGAACTTAAAAATGTTCTTAGAGTCATTTAAATAGCTGATACTTTGTAGTTGAATTTATAATTTGCAATATGAACTGATTTGTTATAGGCTCTAGGACTAAAATTCTGTGAGTTTATACATGCTCATAGCTACATACACTTGGATTTATTTGGAGGCGTGATTTTCTTAAAGATGCCTTAAAGGAAAGAATTCTCAATTTTAAGCAAGAAGTACTTTGTTCTACCTTTTCAGTAACTTGGTACTCTCGTGAACTTTCATTTTCCTCCTACATTTACACTTAAATTTTCAAAAATTTGTATCTCTTCTATTGTAGAAATAGACAAAATATTACACAACCAAAAATATACTTTGGTATTCCTTTAATTTTTTTGGTTCTTAGTCTCTCATTAAATACCATATGTAAAATAAGATGTGCTTAGTTTATGTTATTTTTGTGTATAGAAAATATTAGAATAATCAACATAAATTGCCTCTTTAATTACCCTATTTTTTTAAGTTACATTTCATTGACTTTTACCCATCATTAAAAAAATTAAAGTTTATAAAGCTTGTCATCTTAAGGAATCAAAATATCAATAGTAGTTATATAAATGATATAGGGTTTCAAATACAAACAGCCAGGGAAATAAAAATGTCTGTAAAGTTCTGCTCCATTTTTTTATTTGCAGAAATTGGCTTGCAGGCATCATCTTATTTCATTAAAATCAATGCATAGAAAGGGAACAGAAGAAGGCCCCTAGGCCTGGCATATCAACTTCATTTTGCTTGCTCATTTCCATTTTTCTATTCCCCCTTTGGTTTTTATTTAAAACAGACAATAGAATCCTGCCAGATGTTGAACCCAGGAGCTCTCACCTAAATGTGATTCTGTTTCAAATATAAGATCATTTATTGACTGTTGCAATATTCAGTAAATATCTATATTTTATTTAGCTGCTGGGCTTGTTGTAGTTACTTTCTTTTAATCTATGAATTTCCACTCATCTCTAGCAAATGTATTAAAAATTTATTGGAGAGACTTCAAAAGATTATTAGTATTATTAATGATTATTATTACTATTTGCTTTACTCAAGGATGATTAGGCACCCTCAAACTGTGATTCCCCAACATGGAATCTGATTTCTTGATATCTTATTAATAGAGGGTAATCTAAAAATGTAATCTGTGAGTCCACTTAGAATTAAAGAGTAAATAAGTCAACACAATTATCTATCTAGCTCAGTCTTAACCTTTCTTTCAGAAGGATCACTACTAATATATTGTGGGGCAAAGTCTGGATGTTGGGAAACTTAGCTTCAGGTCCCATTTAGGTCATTAAATACTTAATTATTCAAGCCATTTAATTCCTTACATTTTCTTTGAGATGTAAAGTATGTAGGATAACAATACATGCCTTCATATTTTACTTTCTAGATCTTCTTTCCCTTTATCCCTCTTTCCCAGAAATGATCAGGGAGTAGGGTCTAATTTCACATGTAGTGATATTCCAAAAAAAAGTTTTAACTTCATAAAAATACAGGCTTCTGTGCATATCGTACACATACAAAAATGTGATCAATATGGTAGAATATATGTTAAATTGTTAGTATGTCATTTGGCTGTCATCTAATATTAAATATCTGGGGTAAATATTAAATATCATCTAATATTAAATTTAATTTAATAAATTAAAATTATTTATTAGTGTCTTTAACACTGAATGAATTTTAAAGCTGTCATAGTTGACTGAAAATATGTGGAATCATTTTACAAACACATTATACTGGCAAACATATATATCAGAGAATATATTCTTATTTTTAGAATAAAAACATCTCTTTTCTATTTGTAAACTGGAAGAAGCTATTTATAAGCCTTTGTTATGGTTACATCTCAGAAAGCTGAGCATTTTTAAGTGTGATCTTTATTTAGCTTCATATCTCTCATATTTACTATAAGAAGAACAAAGGGTATAAAAATATAAAATTAAATAACACAGATTAGAATACAAACAATAAAAAATACTAGAAGGGGATATAGGTAAAAACACTGTCCAGTCATGGGCACCTCCTCTGTTTAACTAGATAAAAATTTAATCTTTGTAGTTTTGCTCCATTATTTAAATGGATGGTTTCCTAAAAATTTCAGGAGTGAGAGCTTTCATTGAACAATCCAAATATCAAATAGAAAAAATATGACCACTACTTTAACCTGAACTTTGGATACTTATCATTCAGGAAATTTCACCTGACGTATCTATCCTCTCTTCATTTTTCTGGGTCCTTTATTTGTTCATTCCCTTTCATTATACTCAGTCATCTCAAAACAATTTTTTCTTCTCATCTTAGCATAGCTTTCTCACCCCAAGTATATACACAGTATCTGGCCCAAAGAAGGTTCAGAAATTTCTTGGCTTGTTAATAATTGTGTATGAGAATAGTAATAAATGAATGAAAACTCTAAAGTCACATCAATTTGGAGATTTTATATGGATCTAAATATGCATTTAAGAAACTAATCTGATTTTTTAAAAAGACAAAGTAAAAATGGGATTTAATCAAGTGAAAACCGTTGAATAGGAAGAGGGTAAAATGGAGCAAACTGGCTAACATAGCCTATATTGTGAAAAGTTAGAAATTCTACTGATATTCTTCCTTACTTTTAATTGTCTGAACATATCTCTTTTAATTAATCAGTATTTAGACAGACCACAAGCATCACCACTGAAGCAAGAACTTCATGCCAAGCAGATTTAGTCGTAAGCCCCAATAGTCTTGTTTAAATGCTAAAACAGTTCATCATTTCACCTATAGGATAAAAACAGCATACAAACCTTAACTAAAATAACATGTCATGCCCTGACATTTTATTCCTTTGAAAAGGCATTGCAAAAGAAGTGTCCGCTAGTTTAAATATGTAATTTATCACCCAGATATTCTTTTGATTAACCAAATAACAGAGCCATTTTCTTTTCATCTTTATGTGCACTTCACATCTCTGTCACCTGGTGAACTTAGCATTCAAATGCACTTAATGATGTTGTGTGCTTTCATTTGACATTTGTTTTATTTATAAATCGTGCTTTACATTTTTAACCCTCGGAGATCAAAAATATTTGAAAAATGAGAAGGCTTGAATATGTGGAGAAGCGATAATTCAGTTCAAAGTTAGAGCACATTGTGGATGGGAGGCATTAGTGGGGCCAGACACTTGCTGCTCAGCCTCTGCCCCACAAGTCCCCCACTCTCTGCTTACTTAACCAACTGAGTAATTTAAGGTGGCTTTGGGGTTATTGGTAAATTGTTTGTCAAGCTGGTTTCTCAAAAGACCATATGGGTACATTTGATTTCTCTAAACGCCACCTAAGCTGCCTGCCTTTCAGCACATTGTTCTTGCTCTGGTTGCATGTTGGAATTTAGAGTTTCTTCCCACCCCACCCTGTTGCCCATTCAAATCTGAGTTCATGTTCTTTTTAACATGGCCATTACAGATAGAAGTGGTGGATTAGAACATAGTGTGGCTTCTTAAATTTAGAGTGTCCTCAGGGATAATTATGGTTCATATATGCTTTTTTAAAAAGTAGTTTGTTTTTATTGTATTTTTTCCTTATGAGTTATCTCCCTTAAGCCTCCCTCCCCCCTGCAATCATGACTCAGTCTGTGTCCATGAGTCCTTTTTCATTTCTGCTCTACCCTCCACCCCAACTCCCTCTTCACCCCCACACAGAGCTGTCAGCCTGCTGTCTCTGAATCTGTCTACATTTTGCATATTAGTTCAGTTTGTCCATTAAATTTCACATATGAATGAAATCATATGGCATTTGTCTTTCTCTGACTGGCTTATTTCACTAGCATAAAGTTCTCCAGCTCCATCCATGATATCACAAAGGGTAATATTCTTTCTCTTTTTTTATGGCTGAGTAGTATTGCATTTTATATATGTACCATAGCTATTTTATCTACTCATCTATGTGATATATAGTGTATCTCTCTGTAGCTGGGTAGAAAAGTAAATTAGTTCCTTAGACCAGCATCATTAATTGAAAATGAACACTTGTTTTTGTGTGGCATGAGAAAAGCTAACCCGTTTGTGAATGTATGTTCCCAAATGTTCAGTTTGTATATGCTGCACACCAATGACAGAACTTCTCAGCAAACATCTTTTCAAAGTCCTCCTTAGCTACAACATTCTACTGTCTAAGACACAAATTTGTTTTACTGCCCACCTGTATGAAAATGAATGTTGATGTATTTGGGGTATTTATTCACTCACAGGCTCACTCTTTACGTGAACAGTTGGGTGTTTCTTATGTGCATATAAATGTGGAGGATAAGAATGTTCTAAGGAGAAGCTGGATCTTCACGTGCTCAGAGAGTAACAGAGACTAACAGATAATTTTAAAAAAACCCTCTCTATATATGCAGAATGAATAAGTAAAGGAGTAAATGACTCAGTATGGCCTCTGAGTGAGTCAGAAGCCATACATGGTGAGTTGGGAACTTGGGACCACTGCCACCCTTTTCAGGAATTGCATGTCTTAAATCCTTCAGCCTTAGTGGTTCTGTGTTGGAGTCTGTCAGTGGAAGACACTGCGCATGTTTTAGAAGGTTGAGTGAAAGGAGCAGTCATGATTCTTGCAGCTTTGGTCAGAAGTATGGCCAAGATCCTTGAATCATCTGCTTGAATGTTGTAAGTGGCTGAGTTAGCAGGACAGTTAGTTCTGTTGGTGCTGCAGACTGAAATCATCTGTGGTAGCACCTGGTAGGTCATGAAATTCCCAGTGGCCTCTAGGCAAGCTCTCGAAACCTATCTGATGAACCCAGATCCCTGACCTTCACTACTCCCCACTTTTCATGGCTATGTGAGCCTCAAGTTCCCTGAAGATGTGAAATCTCTCATACCTAAAATGCAGAGAGTAGCTTCTCTTTTCTTCACCAAATCCTAACTGATATTTGAGCCTTCTAGAAAATGAGAGTTTTAAATTCCAAAGCAAAAGATAATATCAAACTAAATAATTTTGTAGGTACTATGAAGAAGTTCATGGTGCCTGAAGCAAACTTAAGAGGTCTGTTGAACAAATGAAAATCTCAGCACACAGTTTCAAAATGTAATATCTTCTTTTTTCTCTCGGCTAAGCCAGCACATTCATTCCCCTCCACCCACCACTTGCATAAAACAGGCTTTTCTTATCACTCTCAAGTAATAAAGATAAGTTTATTTGTCAGTGCCTTAATTCATTAATATTTATATCAAACTCAGTATTATAATAAAATTCAAACTCCACTAAAAATCTAGTTCTTTTCTTCCACAGTCCAAGCTCCTATAGGCGAGAAGTCTACAATGGGAGAGAGGTGCTTGGCTGACTTCTTTTATTTTTATTTAGCTGGTGTTAGTAACCTGTGACTCTTCTAGAGCTAGGTTTCTCAGCCAGAGCTGTGATTCTTCTAACACATGTACTAGAATATAGTAGTAAACATAATCACTTACTTGATTTTCTATTTTGAGAACCAGGTCTAAGGTTTAAAATGATAATTAACCAGAAGGATTCATGTGCCCCACCCCACATGAATAATATTTGCAAGGTAAAAACGAGGGAGCCATTTCTAGCAGAGTGATCTCTATTCTGACTTGGTCCACTACCTTGGCTTTGTCTTGTTCACCATCAACTCTTCATACTTTTCATTTTTTAGTTAACTGGGGAGTCATTCTGTCTCATATGCCTCTATTCACTTCTTGACATTTCAATATCTGCTAAAATGTTATTAGTTTCCACTCTACCCACTTATGGTCTTAAATTTTTTACTTCCCAAATTTACACCCCTCCTACCCACTTGCTACTGCCTGGCCACCAAAATCTTTTTTAAAATCCATTGCTGTTCTGTCGTTTTGTCCAACATACAGTTAGACATCTCTCAAGTTCCCAGCCTCTGTACCTAGTCATTCATCTTGATTCTTCCATCCCATTAGTAACCTAGCTACTTGCCTTTTCATGTATTTCTAGTTTCTGAGACTCCATTCATGGCTCATCAGTCTTCTCTCCCCACTTACTGAACCCAGAGATAATTATTGTTGTACTACACTAACAAGACAAACAAAGATAGGTTCAAATTTATGACTTTCAAGAGTTGAGTATATTTGACTTTGGGTGGTGAGAGCAAAAACATACAGATCATCATGGAAAGCTACACTTGAAACCTATGTGATCGTATTAACCAAAGTCACCCCAATAATTTAATAAAACTTGGGGAAAAGGGAATGGGGTATATAATACTATAAATGAAAGCATGAAAATTAAACAAATTAGTTTTTTCTAATAAATTTATGAGTAATTTCCCTATAGATGTTATACTATGCTAATATGAAAAAATATTTTGAATGAAAGGATAATTTTGCTATTAAAGTAACTTGATATTGTCAATTACATATGTATATAACTTCATACAAAGTTTTAATAAATTTTTATTGTATTTAGCCTATATATTTTCTAATTGAATTAATTAAAAACTTATTTTCCTGTGTTAATTGACAACTAGGTCTCATAACAAAATGAAACATAAAACTATTAAAATTAAATATTTGGTACAAAAATAAATTAGATTTAGGCCAAATAACTCTGAAACTATTAAAATTTTCCATTTAATCAGTTATAAACATGAATATCCTTATTTCTCTCAGTTTTCTGCCATAACATATTACATATAAGGACATAATTGCATAAAGGAAAGAGTTTAATAATTAGGGAATGTAGCATACAAGGTCTGATTCAACTCCTGTTTAAGTGCACAATTTTAAAGTAATATATGATTTCTTTATTCAGTGCACAGTTCTGGTGGTAGGAAATTCATTTGACTTTGTGGGGTTTTTTATTTATCTTTTAGAGGGGGAAGGGAAGGAGAGAGGGAGAGAAACATCAATGTATGGTTGACTCTCATGTGTCCCCTGCTGGGAACTGGCCTGCAACCCAGGCATGTGCCCTTACTGGTTCTCAAACCGCGATCCTTTGGTTTGCAGGCCCGCACTCAATCCACGGAGCTACACCAGCTAGGGCTGACTTTTTGATTTTTAATAAACTATTTAAATATTTTAAGTGTCTTTGGTCCTCAATATTTGATTTTAAGATTAGAGATTCATTTAACAGCATAGACTATAAATTAGAGTGTATGATGCAATTATAAATTATTGCATCTTAGGTGACTTTTAAAAGCTTGAATTTAATGCACATATATAAAAGGGGAAACCTAGTTAATATATAATAGAATTATATGAGAATTAGTTAAACTTAGGCTGTAAATGTAAATTATATTCTTATTAGCATATAAAACTTGCAGTATTACTATTCTCAAGATATTTAGGCATAGCTATAAAACATAGTCATAGCTAGAGTTAATTTTTTAAAAAAATAAAAACAGGATTATTTTTATTATGTTTTCTGGTAGTACTAAATATGTATTTAATTAATGTCTTAAAAGCAATTATGTGAAGTTGAAATTAAGAAATTGATGTTATCAGCATTGTCTAAAGATTTTATCACTCATAAACATATAGCTATATGTGTATGTACACATACACAGATAAACATATAAGTAGTTCATGCAATGTGAACATACAAGTTGAGTTTAATATACCAATATAAACATGTAAGTAAGCTCATGGCACTTGACAATTATGTAAATTGGTATGTATTTCAAAAGGAAATACCCAAATATCTAAAATAGGACAATTGAGATCACTAAGTTTTAATGGTGCTGAAATTTAATACCAAGGTTCTACAATATATTTTTTAGCAAAAATTAAGGAATTGAATACAAAGAGCTTACTTAAATTTAAATTGGCATTGAAATTGGCAAAATGAAATGCACAATTATTAACTCACTTAAACAAAGCATTCCATTTTACTTATTTTTATAAATTAATCTGTAGGATTAGTCAAGATATTTTCTTATTCATATAGAAAGTGATACTATATTTTACTAATCAATTGAAGAGTGAAAAATTATTCTAAATCTGTAAAATTAAAGAATATATATATGCTTATAACAAACTATATAGTCAAAATGAACTATTTCAATTATCAATTTACAATTTTGTTGTCCAATTTTATTTTCCTAACTATAATTAATTCAGCTAAAAGTAATGGAAAATCAAGTAGTAATCATCTTCTGAGCTCTAGATTCTGTAGACCTACTAGATTCTGTATACCTACTTGGAAAATAAAGTATGACAAATAAATCAATTATAATACAGAAGAAATATGCAAATACAATTAAAAGGCAGAGTAGTCTTGTACTTGTTTATAATGTTCAAGGCAAAATTTGTGAAACTCAAGTATTTGCGATATTCTTTTAAAAAATATTTTATTGGTCATGCTATTATAGTTGTCCTAATTTTTCCCCCTTTACCCCTCTCCACAAAACCATCCTCTCGCTTCCAGTCAATCCCACTCCATTGTCTGTGTCCATGGGACCTTCATATATAATATGTTCTTTGACTAAACCCTTCAGCTTCTTTCAATCAGTCTCTGTTTCCCCTCTCCCTCCTACAGCTCATTTGCTTTTGTGGGTAGAACTTTCTACACTGCTTCTTACCTAATGTGTTCCTGTTCCTATTTTGTTCATTCTTCTGTCTCTTTAATGTCAGTATTTCCTGAGTTTGAGTCTCCTATAGCCTCTCTCAGATCCACTCCACCAACTCCTCCCATAAGTGCGAAAATGTTTTTCTGGTCAGTGTTAAACTGAATTTGACCCTGTAAACAGTTGCTCGTGGAAGCATCAAGATCTCTGGAGAATCAGCCCTAAGCAAGAGAGGACAGATAAAGGCAAAACCTTGACACATGAACATTTACTTGTGATATCAATACTTGCTCTGTCACAGCTAGACACTGGTGGACAACACAGTCATTACCTTAAGCTCCTTGCCTTTGTAGCATTCTCTCAAGATTTAAAGTCTCATTCAGGAGCATTTAATTGGCCATGCTTGGGTCACATGGACATATCCCAGCTATCTAAGATGGATAAAAGGTAGGTCTTTGTTCTCCTAAGATAGGTGGGGCCATGTAGTCTCTTAATTTTCTATATGTTCTTCTGGACTTTCTAATGAGCACTGATATTTATCATCTTCTACAGATACCTAATATTCCCAAAATATTTTTTTCTCTTCACATCTTGATATTCACTTATACCTGAGTTAACACATTCAATTAACTTTTGCCTGTGGTAAGTGCAGGGGACATAATCATGAATGAAATACTTTCCTGACAAGAGAGGAGATCCCAATCAATAAAAGAGTCCAAACAATGAGCTCTGCTCTTATGTGGTAAACACTACTCTAATAATAGATATAGTACTGTACAAATTCACAGGGGAATAATTCAATGAAAGATATTTTAAAAGGCATCTTTATTCTTCCTCCTCTATTGGCTCCTTCCTTGGATTCACTGTCTCTAGTTCATCCTACACTTTCTCATAAAAATATTCATTCTAAAGCAAGACAGCAATTACCTAATTTTCTGTTTTAAGACTTTAATTGTTCCTCTTTTATGACTATAAAATTAAAACTGTAGAATATAGTCTTTCTCTTTGGATTTATAAATCCCACAAGATGTATCCCTCACTGACCACTGTGTTACTCGGTACTAATGAATATTCTTAATCTTCAAGCATAACAAAAGCTTATATTGACTATAACATTTACTGAATTAATACCTTTTTTCACATTCTGCCCTTCGCCTACAATACACTTATCTTAATTGTTTCTGTAAACCTAATAAATATTGATATTTCATATGTCCATGAAGATTTAAAGTCTTTCTTAATTGCCCCAGTCTGAGGAATTCTCTTTAGTGTTATCCATTAATGAACCATTAGCTATCCGTTATCCACTATCCATTTAACATGTATCCATTTGTTATAGAGACTGAAAATATTTTTTTCTCATTTTCTTCTCAGTGTTTCCTATACAAAACAGATGCTGCAAAGTTTAAATATGTCTCAAAGTTTAAAAATAAATTAATACCTTTCTCCTTGTATAACATAGCACTTTACCATTTTAATAATTTTCTTGGAATATGTTTAAAATAGCAAAGTGAGTTGTTTAATGAAGACCGAAAAAATATTTTGGCACAGGAAAGACAAAAACTGTTTTAATGACAGTTTTACCAATTTCTATATTTTTTGTGAGTAGGGAAGAGAGTATCTCACATGTAACTCATTCATTTTTAAATTAATTATTTACTTATCCATGAATTTTATATTGGCTATCATAAAAATGTCTACCTGGCTATTTTATAATTAAAATTACATTGAATTAGGTTTTAGACTAATAAGTACCTTATATTAAAATTGCATCAAAGTATTTCTGTAAAAGTAGAAAAAGTATACCATGTAGGAATATTTGGGTCATTCCTACTTACATTTTTTTTAAAGTGGAAACAAAGTAACACAGTACCAATTGCTATAAGTTATGTACCAATTGCTTTTTCAAGCTGCCTTTATTTTTCATTAAAATTACAGAAACATAATAAAACCATGTGTAAACAATTGAGAGTACATTAAAAAGGAATGTTTTACTATTTTTATAATTATTTCACACATTGTTTTAGAATACTATAAACAATGAAAACTTTGTACTCTAAAAATTTATACAGCTGTAAATCTAAGGGTTTTTTGCACTTTCTCACTTCTGTGCTTATTCTTTTTCTTACACAAATCCCTACACCCATTCTTCCCTTCTCTGTTAATCTTTTTAGATTCTTTTAACCTCTTCTGTATACTTGCATCATCTGTTAAGACCTATTATATCTTTAAATCGTTCCTTTGCCTTTTTATCTTCTCACTTACTTCAAGTATCTCAAATCAATTTCATATTAATCTTCAACCCTGCTTCTTCCCCAAGCCACTGATTTTCTCATTTTCTTTCCTTAAATTCCTCTGCTTCCCTTGATAGCTCAACACAGGGCAGTCCAGGTGACTGCCTTTTCTTGCCCCTGGAGTGTCTATGCTGAACTTTCTCTGACAAAGATTACCATTTTCATTCTTAAAGGCAGTGATCCTTCTTCATCTACATTTTGTTTAATCTCACTACAGTGTTTATCGTCCTTGTACTCTCCTGCTTCTTAACTCTATTGCTTACTTTGGATGATACTGTCCTTTCCAAATCTTTCTCCTATCTTCTTAAACATTATTGTTTGTGGTGTTTTACATCAACTCATCTCCTCCAAAATGAAGTATATTCTAACTCTTTTTAAAAATATTTTATTTCTTTTTATTTTTAGAAAGAGGGGAAGGGAAGGAGAAAGAGAAGGAGAGAAACATCAATGTGTGGTTGCCTCTCACATGGCCCCCACTGGGGACGTGGCCTGCAACCCAGGCATGTGTCCTGACTGGGAATCGAACCACGACCCTTTGCTTCACAACCCATATTCTAACCCTTTAGAATGTTATTATAAATGCAAGTCTTGGTCACAGCCAGGAAAACCCAATTCTGGATAATTTAGTAAATGTGCACATATATTACATGAGCATATACACCTTTGTGTGTGTATAGTGTGTGCACATGCAGATGCTCTTCAATTTACAACGGGTTTGGGTCTAACTAAACCCATTGTAGGTTGAAACATCATAAGTCAAAAGGAGTTCATCTTCATCAGGCCATTATTATATGAAATGTTAAAGGAACTTATTTAACAAAAAAAGATTATAACTACTGAACATTAAACTAGCAATAAATCACAATTAAGAACAATTGAACCTAAAAAGCAAACTAAGCAAATAAGCAGAACAGAAACAGAATCATAGATATGGAGATCATATGGAGGGTTATCAGTTGGGAGGGGAAAGGGGAAGAATTGGGGAAAAGGTACAGGGATTAAAAGTACAAATTGGTAGGTATAGAATATATAGGGGGATGTTAAGAAGAGTATAGGAAACGGAGAAGCCAAAGAACTTATGCGCATGATCCATGGACATAAACTAAGGAAGGGATTACAGAGGAAATGGGAGGTACTGGGTAGATGGAGGGAAAGGGAGAACAATTGAGACAACTATAATAGCATAACAATAAAATATATTTTAAAAGAACATATGAATAAATATAATCATTTCTAGTACCCCTGTATCGAAAAGGAATGTGGACATATCTTTGCAGTTGCTCAGTGGCACTCAGGGAAGCCCAAAAGATAACTTAAATGTGGAATTCATCATGAAGTTTTAATTTTTCTGAGCTCAGTGGTTGACAGTCTATGAGAGGTGACTGGTCACTCAGTTAACACAGTCACATAGATGCCTGAGAACAGTGAATGACTAGAGCTTGGCTATTTATCTAGAGTAGCAATCCAATATTTAAGAATAAAATTACCAAATATAACATAATTAAAAATGCATTTAATACAGCTAACCTACTGAACACTGTAGTCTACCCTAAATGATCTCAACACTTACTGTACATGAGCCTACGGGTGGGAAAATCCTCTAACACAGTGAATCAGTTGTTACTCCCAGAGTATCCCTGGACCGATTGGGACCTGTGCTTGCAGTCACTGCCCAGCATCATGACAGAGTATCATCCTGCATGTCACTAGTCCAGGAAAAGACAATATTCAAATTATGGTTTCTATTGAATGCATATCGCTTTTGCACCATAGTAAAGTCAAAATATCATGAGACAGTCTATTGTAAGTCCAGGATTGCCTGTCTGTCTGTATGTAGCTATAAATGTGTGTATACAACATACTCTCATACAAAAAGAGAAGAAGCATTTTTCAGAATGATATTGAACTGAAGAGGTTTTAGAAAGGACAAGTTTTAGAAAAGTCATGAACAAGTAGCAGGTCTCTGTAGGTGCTAACATTCCCATTAGCATGTTCCAAACATCAAAAGCCAGCATTTGACGAGCCTGACAGGCCAATACGGATGAAGTGCCTTCACTCACTGCCCAAGATTTAGGATTCAAGGGCTGAGTTACAAAAATAAAATTCATATGTTATTATGGAATAAGGAGCAATAGACATCAGCAGGCAAGGACAGCAGCCATCCACTGTCCATGCCTTTCCTTGTCCTTGTTCTTTGGGAATGTGTAGAACCAGGGCAGTCAGGAAGCCAGCAGAGGCAGTGTGCGTGCAGCAGTGTCTGGGAGTTATGTACGTCCTTCCATTCTCAGTCAACAGCACAACATAAATGAGGCTAAAAAGGGGAGCCTACACAGTGATGGTCTCATATTGGATATTCCATTGTATACCACATTGACCACATTGAATAAATGATGATTTTCCTAGGCCCTTTTAGATGGGAACTACTACTCTTTGTCTCAAATCATACTGAGAATTTCTTATTAGAAACACTTCACAAACCAATAAGAAAAAGCAAACAAATAAAAATTGCTTTTGTTATGAAAAACCCATCTGTTGTGTTCATATGCTCAGCTTTTTTAATGTACACATGTACATATAGTTATGATCACTTTATCTTCTTTTAAGGGAATCTTGCATTTCAGTATTATCACTGTAACTAAAGGCAAACAGTTTTATGTACAGGTATACCTTGTTTTATTGCACTTTGCTTGATTGCTCTTTGCAAATATTGTTTTTAACAAATTGAAGGTAAGGCCCTCCCTCTACCAACAAAAACCTTGTTGCTCGCCAAAGGCTTACATGATGCTTAGCACTTTTAGTAATAAACTATTGTTTAATTAAGGTACGTACATTGTTTTTCTATTGTACACTTAATAGACTGCAATGCAGTTAAGCATAACTTTAATATGCAATGGGAAACTAAAAAAAACTGGGTGACTCTTTATAGTGATATTCACTTTATTGAGTTGGTCTGGAACCAAACCCACAATATCATAGAAAATGCATATTGTTGGTTGGTTGAGATTATTATTTTTTATTTCTACAGGATTCTTTTTCCTATTATATAACATAGTTCAGATATTTAAGATCAACCATCAATGTTCCCTGTCTTTGCTACTCACAATTAAAATAGGGCTTAGCAGCAGAGAGGAAGGAAGACAGAGCAAACCATCCAAAGACCCATCCGAGCAAGGCTGGGTCTGAATGTCCTGAACACTCAGCCTCCCCTGGGTGGGAAGCACATGGTTGCTGGGTTGCAGAGATTGTGCTCACAGACTGTGGGGGTGATTCTGACAGTCTAGAAATAATCTGTAATTCTTTCTTTTAACTGACACATATGTGAGATTTACACAAATTCACAAATAAAGAGAACAAGACAAAATTAAAAATTGGATTTTTTTTCTAATTTTATCAGTTATTTGACCAATATTTTGGTTTTATGCAAATGTACATATTTATATGACCTATAATTGTAAAACATAATGAATTTAGAACAATTTCTTTTTTGCGTACTATTCTAATATTCATCAAATCAGGTTTTATTCAGGGGTAATTTAATTTTTAAAAACATTTTTAAAATAAATTCTGAATTTTTAAAGTATTTGCACAACTTTTTCATAAATCTTTTTCTTCTTAAGGAAGAACTAAGAGAAAATCATTAATAAATAATTTTTATTACTTAAAAGAGTTTCATCTATTTATCAGAAATAGAATTTTGAGAAATAGCACTAAAAAAATCAATGCAAGGTAGTTTTAGAGGTTTTTATAAAGAAATTACTTTTTAAAAGTAATATCAACATTTTTGTTAAAAATGTCACTCTTCTTATGAACATAGCTTCAACGTCAATATACTTGAAAAAACATTTTCACTAATATTTGAAAAAGTAACATAGTATCTGAAAATTAGTCATAAATATTTTTATTGAAAAATATCCTATCCATAGAATTTCATGCAGATATTTTATCATTGTATAATATTCTACCCTCTGTGCTTTTATTAGGTTTAAATAATTTGAATTTGGGTTTTTTTCTTAAAGAAGTATGCAATCATTTACTGCTAGACTACATTTCCTACTGAATAGATTTAAATATGCACTACATTATAGCATTTTGGAGAACAAAATAATAAAGTGAATTAAATAAAATTTATTATCTGTATTAATAGAAAACAATAATGCTGTCCTTGAAATTTGTGTAGAAAGGAAATTATACACAACTATCTTTATGAAGTGGCTTAGTTCTTGCCTCTGTTTTTACAAAAGTAGTGATAACAAAAGTTTGCAATTATATTTTCTTGTTTATTTTGTACATTATTATAAATATTACCTGTATATAATTGTTGACTTTCTAGAAGAAAAAATAGCCATCTGTTTATGATTTTTTGTATGATGCAGTTGCTCCTGAGAAAGACTCAGCTCTCCGCTTGATACATGTAATTGCAAAGCACCCTTTCACCACACGAAAATTATTTCACACTATATTATACTCATTAGTGTGCACCCTGTAGAACTGGAATTGATTATTATTTTAATGTAACCATAATGGCAGCCTCTACATTTTCCTAATCACATCAAATCCATAGGATAGAATTGAAGTTTGTTTCTATAACAACCATGAGTGGAAGAAATACAGTAGAGATATATTCCACCCTTTAAAGAAGACAGAATTTCCAGGGAGAGAGGTGGTAGGAGAATTCTGGGAGGAGGGAATTCTAATTCAGTAGCTGCACAGAGAAGCTTATGAATCTGCAGTCAAGGTCACAATCCCCAATCTACTACATTATCAGGAAAACAAGGAATGAAGAATCAATTACTTCAAGGAAAATATTTTACTGTTTTACAAAATATAGTGGCTTCAATTTCATACAAAGCTACAAAGCTTTACAAAGTCTTTGTTTATAATTTGAGGATGAAAGAATAAACACAATAAATGAAAAACATCAAACTAGGGTTTTGCCACAGTTCCATAACTATAAAATTATATCTTTTGTACTTTAAAATTTCTATAATTTGTAAAAAAACCCAATCTAAAACCAACATTTTTATTATTTTTAAGTTGCCAAAAATAAAAATTTCCAGCTTCTTTCAGCCAGAGGAAGTAGAGATTCATTAGGAAAGAGAGTCGGGAGAAATATTTTATTGGTCTGTTTTGACAAGGTAGAAAGTCTTGCTTGAAACTAACCCAGAAAAAGTTCTAAGTTCTAGGTAAAGGCATGTACAAATTACAATAGCCAAGTGCTGGAAGCAACCTAGGTGCCCACCAGTATATGAATGGATCAAAAAACTGGTACATTTACACAATGGGATACTACCCAGCAGAAAGAAAGAAGCAGCTCCTACCCTTCGGGACAGCATAGATGGAACTGGAGGCCATTCTGCTAAGTGAAATAAACCAGGCAGTGAAAGACAAATACCACATGATCTCACCTAAAAGTGGAACCTAACCAACAAAACAAATAAGCAAGCAAAATAGAACCAGAGATACTGAAATAAAGAACAAACTGACCATAACCAGAGGGAAGGGGGAAGGGAGATAACAGTGAAAAGGTCAAAAGGGTCCTCAAGGAACAGGTACAAAGGATCCACAAACAAAGCCAAAGAGAGGTAGGATTGAGGGTAGGAGGTGGGGGTAGGTGGGGCAGGGGAAGGTGGTGGCCGGAAAATGGAGGCAACTGTACTGAACAACAGCAAAAAAAAGGGCATAAGAATAGCAGCTGAGATCACAATATTTTATCTAAAAGTGCTAGTAAGACAATTAATTACTTTTCTTTGAAGATTAACCTGATTCAGACTAACAACTGATGAGAACAGAGGCATGGAGGAGAGCCAAATAACAACTGGAGAGTGATTTTAACATTAGTGATCACTTAAGCTTTAAAGCAATGTACTGTAATCCACATAAGCAGAAACTCTTTAGGGTCCTCAATAATTTTTAAGAACATAAGAGAGTCCTGAGACCAACAAGATTGAAAAACGCTGGCCTAAGATCTTAAGTTAATGAAAATGCAGCAGCCACTTCAGCCCATGCCTAACGTAAAAGAATACATAGAGAAAAAGGGGTCATGCCAATCATCTGGTTCTTGTTCCTTCTTACTCATATCATCTCAGAGCTTGAATAAAACTTAGAACTCATTCTTCTATAAGCAACTAATTTTTAAGGATGAAGAAACTGAGAACGAAAATATAAACTCCTGAGAATTTCACATTGGACAAAGACTCCATAATTCTTGACCTGAAGGCAATACTTTATCAGTTATTATTATGTTGCTTTATTAGAAATTATATATGTATAATATAATATAATATATATTAGTTTAAAATAGCCATTATTATGTTATTTTAATCAATGCAAGAGTGCCCAAAGTGACAATTTACTTGTTCAGTGTTTTGGAGCATTTCAGTAATATATTTAGTTCTTTCATGTAAGTGCTGCTTTCTCATTAAAAAAAAAAATTAAAAGGCAAGGTAAAATGCATGACTTTTGTTATACATTAGTTTCATATCTTTTCACCAGTTATGCCTCTGCTAACAGAAAAGTATATGGACATTCATAATGTCAGACACCCAAACTACTAGAGGAGTAAAAGGTGTAATCTAGCTAACTTCAGTAAGGCAAGAAAACACTTGTCATTCTATTCAGGAATGTTCTCAAGTATCAGAGCCCTTGGCACTGCTTTGTCACCTCACTCAAAGTTGAGATTGCCTGTGAATCCTTTCCTTCTGACCTCTTGATTTGTGACATTAATTCTTCAGTTTTCAAAAAACAAAAAGGAAAGAAAACAAAGCAAAACTAAACAAAATAGAGCTTGTTGTCATGGAAGCCAGACCCCAATAGAATTCTGCAGAAAATTAACTAGCGATTTTTTTTTCTGAATTTGGAGGTGAACTTTCCTACTCAAGTTTCTAAATTTTTGTAGTATCCTAACTTAAGTTTCAGTGTTTTAGAATCACTTAGTACAACTTTTATCCAGTTGATTCCTAATATATATCTAGGAAAAGATATTTTCCATTGAAAAGTAATATTATAATATGATGCAAATTGATGAGAACTTGGCATTCATTGGTCTGCATTTCTTTACAATACAGGTCAGTGTTCGTATGTGGCATTAGTGTTTTGTTTTGTTTTTTTTTTTTTTTCAATTCCTCTGGGACTCGCTCTTTAATTAGAACAGCCCTGTGCCCCCAGTTTCCAGGCAAGAAGACTTCCTGTGCAATCTATCCTCCTGGCCCAACTGCACAGCAAGGGGAAGATGGATTATGGGGACAGGTACCATTTTCCAGCTTCTCTACTTTTTATTTTCAGATAAATAGAATGCATTAACCCCAGTTATACTGAATTAAAGATGGAAAGTCAAAGATATTACTGTTATCTTCAGTAGTGCTACCAGCTTTTTCAGGAAACCTTGTACGATATAGAGTCAATATTTTGATATATTTTTGTCTTTGTAGGTTTTACCAGCACTTAATAAAAACTGAAGGTAGGAGAAATATGTGATGGGATGCCTAATATCTAGCAGAAAGTAAATAACCAAATTTTAAAAAAACAATACCAAGTTGCCTTTTCCCTCACATATGACAATCGTCTTTAAAAATCAGTTAAATTTTGAGTTGTAATAAAGTAATATAGAGCTCCAATTTATTTAAATTAAGATGTGTCTATTATATTTAAAACATATCACAATTGGGAGTTATTTGGCTTTGAAAATATGACAGCATACATTTTTATCTTTGCCTATAGTTATATGAAAATAAGCAACAGAAAAAAATATTTCCAATCCATATCATGATTGCTTCTAGTGTTCACTTTGATGTATTAAATAACATTGTATGTTCATTGATTTTTAAGTTATCTTGGCATTTATAAGAAAATAGGAGTTTTTCTTTCTAACATGTAGTTGTTATTAAAGCTCCTTCAGTTAAAATTTTAAATTTTTTTATTGGTATTCTACTACAGTTGTCCCAATTTTTGCCCCATTTGCCCTTCCCATCCATCCTACCCTTCACTCCCACAGTCAACTTCCACACTGTTATCCACGTCTGTGGATCATACATATATGTTCTTTGAATAGTCCCTTCCCCCTCTATCCACCAATATCCCTCTCCACCCTCCCCAGTGACCAGACTGATTACTGTCAGTCTGCTCCATGTTTCCATTTCCTGTGATTCTGCAGACCCACCAATAGAGCACTAGGGTTCCCTTTTTCTCCTCATCCTTACCAGCACTTGTTGTTTATTGATTTGTTAATGATGGTGTGAAGTAGTGTCTCGTTGTGATTTTAATTTGTATCTCTCTGCTGGCTAGTGGTGCTGAGCATCCTTTCATAGTCTATGTGTCCTCTGTATATCCTCCTTGGAGATGTGTCTGTTTGCCATTTTTACTTTTTTAATTTTTTATGGGTCTTGTATTTTTTTATTGTTATTCAATACAGTTGTCTCTACTTTACCCCCACCACTCCCTCTGCCCATTTTTCAATTGGATTGTTTGTCTTCCTGGTATTGAGTCATATGAATTCTTCATATATGTTGGAGATCAAACCCTTATCCAAGGTATCATTAGTAAATATGTTTCCCCATAGAGTTGGTTCCCTTTTCATTTTGCTGATTTTTTTAACCATGAAGAAGCCTTTTAATTTGATGTAGCCTCATTCATTTACTTTTTATTTTGTATCCCTTTCCCTAGGTGATATATCAGTGAAGATATAGTAGATTGGAATATCTGACATTTTACTGCCTATGTTTTCCTCTAGAACTTTTTTGGTGTTATGATTTATATTTAAGTTTTTTATCCATCTTGAATTTATTTTTGTGTATGGTGTAAGTTGGTGGTCGAGTTTCGTTTTTTGTATGTAGCTGTCCAGATCTTCCAGCATCATTTATTAAAGAGGCTATTTTTACTCCATTTTATTCTCCTGACCCCTTTGTCAAATATTAATTGACCATAGAAACATGGGTTTATTTCTGGGCCCTCTATTCTGTTCTATTGACCCATGTGTCTGTTCTTATGCCAATAGCAGAATGTTTTGATTACCATGGCCTTGTAGGATAATATCAGTTTAATATCAGGTATCATGATCCCTCCTACTTTGTTCTTTGTCAAGATTCCTGAGGCTCTTTGGGGTTGTCTTTGGTTCCATATAAGTTTTTGAAATACTTTTTCTAAATCTTTAAAATATACTGGTTGTATTTTAATAAGAATTGCATTGAATCTATAGATTGCTTTGGGTAGTACAGACATTGTAATGATTTTAATTGTTCTAATCTATGAACACAGTATACACTTCCATTTATCTGTATCTTCCATAATTTCTTTCTTCAGTGTTCTATAGTTTTCTGAGTACAGTTTTACTTCCTTGGTTAAATTTATTCCTAGGTGCTTTATTTTTCTTGTTGCTATAGGAAATGGGATTTTTTTCCCTAGTTTCTGCATCTGATATTTCATTGTTGGAGTATAAAAATGCCTTCAATTTCTGAATATTAACTTTGTATCCTGCCATTTTTCCAAATTCACATATTCGGTCAAGTAGTTTTTGGTGGAGACTATAGGGTTTTCTGCGTACTCTCATGTCATCTGCAAATAATGAGAGTTTTACTTCCTCCTTCCCAATTTGGATGTCTTTTATTTATTTATTTATTTATTTATTTATTTATTTATTTAGTCTGATCGCTGTTGCTAGAATTTCCAGTTCTATGTTGAACAGGAGTGATAAAAGAGGACACCTTGTCCTGTTCTCGATCTTAGGGGGAAAGTTTTAGTTTTTGCCCATTGAGTATAATGTTAGCTGTAGGTTTCTCACATATGTCTTTTATTATGTTGAGGTATGTTCCCTCTAGTCTCACTCTGCAGAGTATTTTTATTATAAATGGATGCTGGATTTTATCAAATGTTTTCTCAGCATCTATTAATGTGATGATGTGGTTTTTGTACTTCATTCTGTTTAAGTGGTATATTACATTTATTGATGTGTGAATATTGTACCATCCTTGCATCCCTGTAATTAATCCTACTTGATCATGGTGTGTGATCTTTTTAATATATTGCTGCATCTAGATTGTCAGTATTTTGTTCAGGATTTTGGTATCTATGTTCATAAGAGATATTGGCTTATAGTTTTCCTTCATCGTTGTGCCTTTAACCTGGTTCTGGAATTAGGATAATGCTGGCCTTTAAATAAGAGTTAGGGAGTCTTCCCTCTTCCTGAATTTTTTGGAATAGTTTTAGAAAGATAGGATTTAATTCTTCCTTAAATTTTGTTAAAATTTACCTGTGAAGCCATCCAGTCCGGGGCTTTTGTGTGCTAGGAGGTTTTTTATTACTTCTTCAATTTCACTATTTGTTATTGGTCTATTCAGGTTTTCTGCTTCTTGTTGATTCAGTTTTGAAAGATTGTGTGTTTCTAGAAATGTTTCCATTTTACACAGGTTGTCCGATTTCTTGGCATATAGTTGTTCATAGTAATTTCTTAGGATCCTTTGTGTTTCTGGGGTATTGGATGTAATTTCTCCTTTTTCATTTCTGAGTTTATTTATTTGAGTCCTCTATTTTTCTTGATGAGTATGTTTAAAGGTTTGTTGATTTTGTTTTTCTTTTCAAAGAACCAGCTCCTGGATTTATTGATCCTTTGAAATATTTTTGTAGTCTCTATGTCATTTAATTCTGCTCTGATCTTGATTATTTTTTCCTTTCTACTCACTCTGGGCTTTGTTTGTTGTTGTTCTTCTAGTTCTTGTAGATGTAAGGTCAGGTTGTTTATTTGAGATTTTTCTGTCCTCTTTAGGGAGGCCTGTATTGCTATGAACTTCCTTCTCAGTACTGCCTTCTCTATGTTCCATAGATTTGGGGTTGTTTTTGTTCTTTTTCATTTGTTTCCAGATAATTTTTGATTTCTTCCTTGATCTCATTGTTGACTCATCCATTATTTAATAATATGTTATTGAGTCTCCATGTATTTCAATGTTTTTGAGTTTTTTCCTTGAGGTTGGTTTCTAGTTTCAATCCATCATGATCTGAGCAGATACTTGATATGATTTCAATTTTATTGAATTTGTTGAAGCTTCTTTTGTGTCTTACCACGTGGTCTCTCTTTGAAAATGTCCATGTGCATTTGAAAAGAATGTGTATTTTGCTTCTTTGAAGTCCATTTGATCTAGAGTGTCATTCTGTGCCACTATATGCTTGTTGAATCTGTTTGGAAGATCTTTCCATGGTTGACAATGGGGCATTAAGATCCCCTATGATAACTGCGTTATTGTCAGTATCTTTCTTGAAGACCTCCAAGATTTTCTTTATATATACAGGTGCTCCTATTATGGGTGCATATCTGTTTACAAGGTATATATCGTCCTGTTGAATTACTCCCTTAAATATTATGTAATGACCTTCTTTGTCCCTTTTTATGGCTTTTGTTTTGAAGTCTATTTTGTATTTTGCCATTTGTAATATGCACCCGGGTTTTTGGCCCAAACTCTCAGGACAAAAAAACTTTCATTTTAATTTTTTAATTCAATATTTTATTTATTTATATTTAGATACTTGTTTCTGTATTATAAAGGAATTTTAGCATTTATTTTCAAACTTACAGATATCGTTATTGTTTTCTATAGTTACACTTTTAATGCATGAGCATAAATAAAAGAATTAGAAACATTTCCATAGATATGGAGTTAGCACTACCCATGTATGATGTGCATCCTTATTTTTCCTTCAAATCTTTGGCAAAAATGTGTTCATTATACATGGCAAAATATGGTAGGTATTGCTACCCCAGCTTTCTTTTCATGTCTGTTTGCTTGGAATACTTTTTTCCATCCTTTCACTTTCGACCTGTATAAATCTTACTTCCTAAGGTAGGTGGGTCTCTTGTAGACAGCATATATGAGAATTATATTTTCTTGTCCATTCAACTACCCTATGTCTTTTGATTGGAGCAGTTAATACATTTATGTTTAAGGTTATTATTGATACATATTTATTCATTGCCATTTTTACGGTACCTATGTTCCCCTCTCTCTTTCTCTCTCTTGCTCTTGCTCTATTTCTTTTCCTTTTCATAGCAGTCCCTTTAGCATCTCTGGCGGTGCTGGCTTGGTGGAGGTTACTCCTTTAACCTTTTCTTTTCTGAGAGGCTCTTTGTTTCACCTTCTGTTTTAAATGAGAGCCTTGCTGGGCAGAGTAGTCTTGTTACAGGTCTTTGCATTTCATTACTTGGAATATTTCATGCCAGTCCCCTCTGGCTTGTAGTGTTTCTGTTGAGAAATCACCTACTAACCTTATTGGGGCTCCCTTGTATGTTATTAGCTGTCTCTTCCTTGCTGCATTGAAGATTCTGTCTTTGTGTTTAAAACTTGCTGTTTTAATTATGATGTGTCTTGGAGTAGGCCTCTTAGGGTTCATCTTGATTGGGACCGTCTTGTGCTCCCTAAAGTCACATGACTTTTTCCCTTGCCAAGTTAAGGAAATTTTTGCCATTATTTTTTAAAACAGCTTTTCTATTCATTGCTTTTTCTTCTCCTTGTGATATTTCTATGATGTGAATGTTGTTACATTTCATGATTTTCTGGAGCTCCCTTAAACTTTCCTCATTCTTTTTAGTCTTTTTTGTTTTGTCACTCCGACTGTGTTTTTTTCTACCTAGTCTTCCAGCTCACTGATTTGGTTCTCTGTTCCATCTAGCCTGCTTTTAATTCTTTGTAGTGTATTTTTCATTTCAGATATTGTATTTTTCATTTCTTCCCAGCATAGCCTATGTCCTTTTTCATGAGGCTATAGTTCCCACTAAGTTCATTGTAGCTCTCATTAAATTCCTTGTAGTTCTCATTGAGTTCCTTGATCATTTTTATAATCATTATTTTGAATTCTACGTCTGATAGATTGCTTGCCTCAATTTCACTTACTTCTTTTTCTAAGAATTTCTCCCCGCAGCTGAGGGTCATTTCTTTGACTCCCCATTTTAAGCGACTCTTTTTGTTTGTTTCTGTGTCTTGGGTTGCTCTGCTTTGACTGCCTGTTTTGTGGGGTCAGCTTCTGTGATTGGAGTTCTGGGGACTCAGTGGTGCAGTCTCCTGCTCTGGATGCTCTAGGGTTGCCCTTTATTCAGTTTATATGGGCTCTGTTGTTGTACTTGGGCTTTGATTACTGATGACTCAGTTGTTGCAGGATTCTCCCCTTTGACTGGCTGACTGGGAGTCATAACCCCTCCCACATCTTATATTTTTTTTGTACAGTTCTGGTTAACAAAGCAATATTACCCAGAAAACCATACCCACACCAGAAAAAATACCCCCCTACAACATCAGCAATATCAACTGCAATTGAGCAAAGATTAATAAAGGTGGAGGGAGGTTAATAATGTTATAAGATAGGGAAAAGCAAATATGAGATGACTAAAGAAGACAGAAATTATTTTGAGTGGGAAGTGGGAGAAATAATGAGTATGGAATAGAAACAAGGCAAAGAAAGTGAGAAAATAAAATTCGAAACATGAGTACAATAGGAAAGATGATGGCAAAATGGAGTAAGAAAAAGGAAGAGTATATGAGGTTTGAAATAAACTTAAAAATGTAGTCAACCAAAAGGAACAAAATTGCAGAAAAAACACAATAGAGTCAATAACAATGACAGCTGAGCAATGACTGATAAAGGTGGAAAGAGAATAAGAATATTATACAAAAGAGAAAAGAGAATATGAGATGTCTACAGTAAGGAAAAGTGATTTTGAGAAAATAGTAGGAGGAGAAATAATGAGAGTAAGGAATAGAATTCAGCCTATAAAGGGAAAAAATTAAATTCCAAACTCAAATAAGCATGAGCAGAAGGAAGACAAAATGGAGTAAGATAGTGGGAGAATAACCTGCGAGATCTAAACTTTAAAAAATAGTGAACAAATACAAATATAGTTGAAGAATAACAGCAATAACCATAATATCCACACCAAATAAACTACAGTTTATAAAAGTGGAAAGAAAATAAGAATATTATAAGAAGAGCAAAAAGAATGAAGATTGACTAAAGGAAGAAAGAATGATTTTGGTAGAATAAAGGGAGGAAAACTAGTAAGAGTAAGGAATATTGAAATAATATTTACAATGAAAATAAGAAAGGACAGGAAGAAGGCAAAATGGAGTAAGACAATGGACGAGTGCAATGTGAGATTTGAAGTAAAAATAAAATAAAAATAATCCAAGAATTTAAATAAAAAATGAAGGACAAAGAATAGTGAATTAGTTGGAGTCTTAAAAGTCCATGCAAAAGAAAAATATAACACAAATTCTGAAGAGGAATGAGGTGGAATTCTTCTCAGCAGAGTTTGGTATTTTGTTTGACTTCTGCCTTCTCTTTCTGGATCAGCCTCGGGTTTTTTTATCAGCTCAAGGTCCCAGGCTGGGTCATCCGACTTCTGGCAGCACCATCTATATCACCTTCACCTGCCTCTATAGAGGGCTCTTCTATTACAGTCAGGAGGGTGGGGCCCTTAGATCTCCCCTGGGAGACACTGGTCAGTCTTCTGTGAAAATTGTGGGTGCATTACCCCTGCCCCTGCACCAACTGCCCTGATCTCTCTCAGCTTATTCCCAATAATGTATGGTTTCTGCTGTATTAGGTGTCCATTTCAAGGGAGGGGCCAATCTGTGTAACTGGGTCTGCACTTTCCTGCTTGGTGCTGAGGGCAGCTCTGTGTGCAAGCCTAGGCTGGGTAG
>PVKM010012209.1:0-32008 GCA_004027735.1 Carollia perspicillata | reverse complement strand
ACTCATTTTAAGTAGAGGGAAATGTCGCAGGCCTCCCAGACTGGAATCCTGTATTTTGCTGTGGGAACTTTGAATCGTTGCACATGCTATAAAATTTCTCTGAAATACCCTTTTCCTCCTTGATTACCTGGAAAACCTGCTGTGTATCAGAGTACCCCTTCCCTCTCCCCAGACTGAGGAAGGGAGACCATTTCTACTGGCTTTAAAAATTGATTGATTTTTAAACTTTTATTTATTTTATTTTTTAAAATTTATTGTTGTTCAGTTAGAGTGGTCCCACCTTTTTCCCATTGCTTACGCTAACCCCATCCTCCCACTCCCATAGTCAGTCCCCCCCCCAGACTGATTGTTTTTAGCGAGAGAGAGAGGAAGGGGGAGGGAATAGTGAGGAAGGGGATATCAATTTGTTCTTCCACTTACTTATGCATTCATTGGTTGATTCTTGTATGTGTCCTGACCTGAGATCAACCCACAACCTTGACATATCGGAACAATGCTCCATCCAACTGAGTTACCTGACCAGGGCTTCTACTGACTTTTCAATGTCTTCATACCTGAGGACGCTTCTGTTTAAGCATTCAGCTCTCTCATTGCAAATATTAATTAATTTCCATATATTTTTATTGAGTACATACCAAAAGATAATGTAGAGAGTACTTAAGAGCATGTTAAAACATAAACTGAGGCACATTAAAATTTTTAAGGCTTTGTTTGAGCAAAAATTGACTCTAAGAAACCAGGAGGGGTTAGGAGCACTTCACTGACAGGAGCTCAGAGAGAAGCTGTTGTATAGAAAAGGCAGAAGAAAGGTAAGGAAATTATTGATTGGCTGTAGCTTAAAGCCTAGTTGGCTCTTTGTGCTTGGTTGTACTTAATGTTTTGATTTTGTAATACTCAAGTATTTATAGGCTTAGACTTTGGTTTGCTTACATAGGCTGCCAAGGCATTAGAACCACATCAATCTAATAGTGTCCTCGTTTAATCACTTTAACAAGTGTTGTTCTAGCTTTGCAGTCAGATGCACTGGGTTCAGGTCTCAGTTTTGCCACTTGTTAGCTGTGTGACTGCAAGTCAGTTGCAGTCTTTCTCAGTTTTCTCCTCTGTAGCAATGGGGATAATAACAGACCTACACCAGAGCATTGCTATGTGTTAAATGGCTTAATAGGTGTAAAGTTCTTGGAACAGTTTATATGTTTAATAAATATTATCTATTATCCTGTTCCAAATATTTTCTATTTGACATTGTGTGCTTTTTGAAAGCAAGTAAATGTTTTACTCATGCTTGCATCACCAGTTCCCAACATATATATCTAATAAATGAATCAGTGAGACACATTCGCACACTCTGAATCCCCTAATCTACCCTAAATGATCATTGTATAGTTTACACAGTCATTTTGTGATCACTGATTCTCAAACAAATGAGAGGATTGATTTATACTACTTTTCACAGAAATGCTTTTCTTCTAGATTGTTTAGTGTTAAAGCTTATATGTTAGCAGTTCTTATGTATGCATCAGCAATATTGTCATAATCACGGTCATCACTATCCATGCTATTGCAGACTTACTATATGCCAGACACTGTGCCAGGCCATTTATGAAAATCACTTCATTTAATTCCCACAGCTACCCCAGGAAGCATTTCTACTCTATAGGTAAAAAACTCCACTTCACAGATAAAGAAAAGTGGAGTAATTTACGATGATGCACACAGCTGAGATATCCCAGGTGACAGTTTAAACCCACATATCTGGCTCCCAGTTGAGTGTTCCTGATGGCCTCATTCAACTGCCTGCTTGGCCAAGGGAGGAGAGTTGTTGGCATCAAGTCAAGCCACCATTGACTGCAAGAGAGAGAGTGGGAGGAGGAAGAGCAGAGAAGAGTGAGCTCATTCCCTGCAAAATGTCCTGGAATTGCCATGAGAGCTTCACAGGGAAGAATATTCAAAAGTGTTCCAGAGCTGATGGGTGAGTGACGTAGGATTTGCAGGGACGCTTGGGTTCAAGTTCTAACTCTGCTATTCTCTAACCATGTTTACTTTGGGTCCAGTCACTTAACGTTTGAGCCTGACTTCACCTGTAATGTGGCAGTAACAATAACCCACTCCTCAGGGTTATTCTGAGACTCCGTTCACATGAGAATATGACAAGGTGCTGTGTAGAGGCTTTGGCTGTTGTTACCTGTCTTAGCTTGGAAAACTCATTAGGTTAATGGAGGTAAGAAGGAAACTGGGTTGGGAAATGGCAACTTTCCATTTTCAGTTCATTCCGGTTAGCATTAGTGGAAGTCTCCATGTGGAGAGGACCTTGACTATGCCCATTGCTAGCTCACGTAGATACCTGGAGCGGCCAGCCAAAGGAATTTCCCATGTTTGAGGCACTGTGGGCGCCTAACAACCTTTGACTTCTTGAGACCTCCCTCTCTCCAAATGCCATAGAGTTTATATTTATTTTGAAAATTAAAGTGATATCACTGAGTCATGAAAATAAAGAACACTGAACTAAAACCCAGGAGATCTGGATTTTTATTTCAGCCTAATCATTACCTGGGTGATCTGAGACAAATCATTGAACTACGCTAGTCCTCCATTTCTTACTCCAAAAATGAGATCATAATCCCCTCACTGAAGCTTCATGGTCGCTGGGGTGAATGAAATGAGATGATGTATATGCCAGCCTTTTGAAACAGAGAAAAGTACCATGGGGATGAATGTAAGGTTAGATATATTCCTCGTTGTTTTACCAAGATAGAAATCATGTATTCACTTATTTCTGACAAGTCATTCAGAGTCTACAATATGAAAAATGTTATCTTACATATTAGAACGGTGCAATGACAATTGCAATTTACTGGGTGGTAAGGGAAGAGAGGAGGAGATGGTACCTAAACTACAAATGTAGGCACACTGGCAGGTGTCTTGTCAAGGTGTACAGCACACGGCATCAAGAGGGAGAAACCCGGGGAGGTTCAGATGGCCTTGGAGCGAAATCTGAGAGATGAGTGAGATTGCCTGCTTTGGAGGGGAGAGGGGCAGAGGAGAAAGAAATTGAAGTGAGGAGGGAATCCCATGGCCAGATCGCAGACACAGCAGGAATGATTCCCATGCCCGGAGTCTCTGATGAAACAATTGGCAGTGGAAGAAGGGGAGGATGGTTAGGAACTTTATGACCTGAATAATTTCTTTTTCTAGTCCAGGGGTTTTGAGAAGCCTGTTGAGATCCATAGCCTTCCTGTTCCTTATCTGTAGACTGATATGTGCTATTGTAGGAGTAATTAGCCATACCTTTTTGGCTTTGGGGTCCTTACATGGCATACCTTGGTTATGACACTTTCAAGGAATCTTCATGGACAATTCTGTCCCCTAGAAATAGTATTTTTGGTACATTTCAAAATTTATAAGCAGTATTAAAATAAGTGGGATCAAAAGAGATGATTATGAAAGGAGAGACTTTCTGTTATGAGGGGAAAAGAACAAGGGATACATTGAAAGGGTAGATCCCCTAATTTACTGGGCAGGATTTATTAGCTCACTTTCTTACCTTCTATTGCCTTGATAAACTGAGGCCATAATAGGGGAGAAGCAGGACATGCAAATGTGTCATGTTGGCTGGTTGTAATAGGAGGAAGATAATAAGGAGTGCCAGGAACCTTGGTGGGCATAGTTGCCTAGAAGGTGCAGCCATAACTTGGATCCAGGTGAATGTGGTCACGCAGAAATGCAGGCTTAGTTGCCAGATGTGGGAGAGTGCATGTAAAAAATGGCTGGAATTGCCTGTGCCTCCCAATATCTACTCCCCTATGCAATGAGACTTTGCCCCTTCTCCTAACAAGAGTTAAAATCCATCTCTCCATCCTTTAAACCCACGTTGGCCTTGTGAATTCCTTTGGAAATAGAATGAAGTGACAAGGTGCCAGTTCTTGTGTGCTTCCTCGTACTTTCTTGGAACTCTGCCAAGCTGCCATATGAGCAAGGCCAGGCTGGCCACTGGAGGGTGAAAGACCACACGGGTCGGAGTTGAGACAGCCCAGGAGTCCTAGTCTAGAGATGGGGCAGTGCCCAGCCAAGATCAGCAAAGCCTCCTACCCAACCTAGAGATGACTGCTGATGAAGAAGGAAGCCCAATCAAGATTATGAGAACCACCAAGCTGAGCATAGCCTAAATTGCCAAACTGCATAAATTCAAGCTAAATAAACTGTGCAGGCCAAACAAAATATGTCTGCAGCCTGAATTCAGTTCTTAGGCTACCAATATGTATCTGTGGTCTGACCTTGGATTTTCTCCCTAAACTGTCCACAGACCTGGCTAGAATCTAGTGAGACTGACAGTTTGTCACTCTTGCTTTCTCTTAGGAAATTATCACCTTCTAGCTATTTTGTGGTCGCTCTTCTTTTTCCACAGCTCCTATCACAACCCACCGTTCCCAGTTTGTTTCCTAATCTGAGACTGTCTCTAGTTACTGAACCCCTGATGTTTATTCTAATGCAGAACTTGTCTTCCAGACCTGGCCGTCACTGTCCATCTCCCTATCCACCTCAGAGAGTGAGCATTCAGGGACCATAGATATTACCAATTTATAAATAACAACGGCTGGCATGGAAAGGTACATGGATGGACAGGGTTATTATTATCGGAAGCTTCTCTCAATAAACACTAGCATATTTTTGCAGGGTAATAGGGCATTAGAAAAATTCACATCAGTTATGAAACCGTTCCTAGTAAGACTTCAGATAAAATGGCTGTTGTTCAGACAGTTCCGTCATTTCATCCCTTATCTTCTGTCTCCTCTTTTCCTTATGCTTTCTGTCAGGTTCTCTTGCTTATCAAGTCCTCATCAGATGGGTGTGGGTTATATATATTTGTGTCCCTTTTCCTGGTGTAGGATTGTAATCATTTCTATGTGTTCAGCATAATAAATCCTCTCTCCATACATTATTTGTTTGGTTTGGTTACGTACAAAATATCTCAGCACCGGTGACAGAAGAGCTTGTAAATAAAGGTGGTGTGTGCGCACAATAAAATAACGTCCCACATGCCCCCTTATTAGCTTTCTGGGCAATATTTTTGTGGGGAATTACATTTTATATTGAATCTGAGAGTGAGTGTACTTGTGTTCCAAAGTGCATGTCACTCTTCAAGTGACAGCTCCTGTCGATTGTGTGGGACGAATCATTCAAAATTTGAATTTTGTTTTAAAGGCACGTCACCTTAGGTTGGATTACTATCTCTTCTTGGTTGGCTGGTTAAAATGCAATTCAGATAATAGTAGAAGAAATATTATGATTGTGTAAGCAGTTTAGTCACATTTTCAGATATGACTGATACTAGAAATTATAGACAACAATCCTGATTCTCGTTAATGCGGGAAACCTGTTCCCAGCATGCATTTGATGTCATGATGGCAGGTGACTACTCCCTCTGTGTTGCTCTTGTTTTAATCTTTATTAACAAAGAGTTGGTTACACATGTTTATGCTAAAATGATTAATTTATGCACCATCACCCTGCACCTAACATCTCAAATCTTTGCCTTTGTGTTTTGCTTTCTATTTTTTTAAAGGCTTTTTGTCAGTTCTCTGAGACTGAAGAAATAAGACTGCTTGCAATGTGGGAGGTACCCCCAATTCCCTCTAAAGATGGTATCTGTGTTACCTGTGTTTAACTTGTTTATCCTGAGCTAAGAAGCTCCTCTACTCCCACAGCAGAGAAAAACCACCATTCTTGGGCTGGGTTGGAAAGGGGAGGTAGAAACTTCAGACTCTTGTGAAGCTCAGGTGAGTGTTTGCAATGTGATTGTACAGAGACCACCCCTATTCTGTTAAGTTAGGTCTTAGAGGAAAAATGATACTGCACTGTGTATAGATATGGCTGTAAAGAACCCCAGAAACAGGTGAAAATAGGGAGCATGAAGGCTATGAAATAGTGGTCTAGAATCGTGCTGGAGCTTATGCTGTGCAGGGTGAGGGAGATAATGGCAGGTAGGCTTGAGTATGGCCTGGAGCATGGGTCCTCATATATTATTTTCCAAACCTTTGCTATTTGTGGGACAAGCCCTGTTTCCAACAGTTCTGGGGAAGTGGGAGAGTTATTTGGGCTGTGTGCTTTATTGACTCGAGACCAAATGGGGCCACAGATGTCATAATTTCCCTATTATCACTTTGCTGAGCGCTTCCTGGCCTCCCTTCATTATCTTGCTCCACATTAACAGTTATAAGTAGCTTCTTTATAGGATCCAAATGCTGTTGACTCCCTTTGGCAGTGCTTCTGCTTGTGGGGACCCAGTGGGAGGACATATAGGAACACAGCCTCTGCATTTCCAAAGCTGTTAATGTGGAATGCTCTGCTCACCTCTCTCTTCCCAGCATGGGGGATATTTCATTCTCCATGAGAGAAAGACAACTAACTCAGCCACCCTCCGGCCCCTGACTTTTATTCCCAGCAAGACAAGAAAGGCATAAACATTGGAAAGTGGAAATCACAGATAAGGGCTGTGTGTGTCCTAAGAGGAAAGATTATTACAGCTCATGCGCAGCCATTCAGGGGGCACCTGATGTCCAGAATTGCTTCCCAGGTGTGTGTGCATGAGACAGCTGGGCGGCCCAGCTGAGCAGGGCAGGCAATCAGTTTTGCATTCATATTCTGAGCTTGGGCCATTACTTTAAGGCTTCTTTTCTCTGAGATTAATTCAACAGATTTCCTTGTACCCTTCATGCCATGATAGGGTTGAGGTTTTGGACAGCGATGAGGGAGATCTCAGTTTTCTTTCTCTTATCATTTGCTAGTAATGCAGGTGTGTGTGTTTGTATGCAAGTTTTTGTGCCCTTAGCAAAGAGATCCCATGGAATTCGGGGCCTAAAACAGTGCCTGGCTCACAGTCACCTCAAAATAAATAGCTAATCCCTGGATGAGTGAATGAACCTAACTCTACTATGCATCAGCTAAAAAAAAACCCAATTTCCTTATGTTTATGAGTGTGCATCATCATAGCAATTCTATGTGGCTTCCCCAAAGAGTTAAATGAGACTATGTATATAAAAACCCTTGAAGGTGCCTACTTATGTTAGTTAGACATTTAAAGTTGGTTTTGGTTTTTTCATTCTTCCTTCTCTTCCTTTCTCCTGAGCTTGTTATAAGCTGCCAAGGGAATTATGGGTGCACATGTTCAAAAAAGTCTACACAAATACACTGTGGTTTTATTGTTGTCTGGTGGGTCCTAGTGGACAAATGTAGAAGCGCAATAGCTACATGGATGGCTCATTTGAAAGACTTCTCATTCTCCGACAGGCAAATGAGCAAGCGAAACACAATGAAGTCTGCCTAATGGTACTTTTGTTGGAGCTGCGGGAGAAAGAGAAAGAAAAACAAGCATGTAGAAATGTTCAAGAGTTTAACTGGAGACTTAGGTGCCAATGCCCTCTGTATTGCTAGTGATATTTCCTTTTAAAAGTTACTGGTGGCCACCCTGATCACCCAGGCCTGGGAAGGTGTGACCCGCCTCCTGTCCAGAAATCCATGCTCTGCTCAAGTTGAACCAGCCAGCACCTGGAGAACAAGCACGTCTGAACACAGGCACATTCTCTGGAAGCTCTTGGATGAGGAATAACTGTCCATTTGGTCTATTTTCACTGGCATGTTTATAGGATATTGAGGGTGAGGAAATATTTGTCTATGCTAGAGCATGCTTAAGGGGAGTAAAGAGAGAAAGGAGAAGAAAGAAGGAGAAAATCCTGACTGGAGGCTGTGGGGCAGGAATGACACAGACCTGGAGAGGGAGAGAGAACACTGAGCCTGTGAACAAGGAAAACAGTTTAGCTTATATTATACAAAAGGAACCGAGTGAGACGGGGGCTCATAGAAGGAGAGAGTGATGGTGGACACCTGAACAGCAGGAGAGGAGCGACTTGGTGGAAGTGCACAGCGAGGGGGACGTTGGCTGCCTCTTGGGGGAGCAAGGGGGGCTGGTCGGTGAACAGAAAGCATCCTCAGCAGGGAGAGGAGGGCGTATGAGACAGACAGCAGATGCACACAGCAGGGAGCAGAGAGGCATCACAGAGCAAGGGAAGCAAAGAAATTAGGGATGGCAAAGACCTGTTCAGTCATTTCCTGCTTTCTACCGCTGCTAGTGCCTTTGTCTAACACAGATTTTAGGATGTCTTCTGGATTACTACGCCCACTCCTTCCTGTCTGAACACTTTGCTGGAAGATGTGTCTTTCCACCACTTTTAGTTTCTGAATATACGTATGTAAGACATAAAGACCAGGATAAAAATAAAAGACAGAGAGTTGTCCTGAATGCAGAATCACACACCTGTTCAGCACCTGCTGCCTCTCCCATGGAGTCTTGTCCACAAAGAAAATGGCCACAGATTTCCAAAATGTTATTTAGAAAATTGGTTTGGTCTTGATCTGAAGGGAGGGAAAAGGAGTTAAGTGAGAAGGGACAGGAGGTAGAGAACATGGAGTGAGAGGGAGGAGGCGGAGACTGTATGGAATGGAAGGGTGGGAGGTGGAGGAAGCCTTCTTCCAGAGGAAAGAAAATAGAGGGGCACAGAGGGCGGAAAATGGTCCAGAAAGGGCATGAGAAAATATGAAAACTCATTCTGTACTTCGCTTTAAGAATTGAGAGATCATGATCCCTGCCCAGAAACATTTTACAAGCAGCACTGAGATTCCCATCTGGGGGAGATTTTGCTCACCAGGAGATATTTGGCAATGTCTGGGGACATTTGTGATTGTCCCAACTGGTTGTGTGCTGGGGGCAGGTGTACTGTGAGTATCTGTGAGAAGCCAGGGATGCTGTTAAATATCTTATGATGTACAGGACAAGTCCCTTACAAGAAAAAATCATCAGACTGAGAAGAATGTCAGTAGTGCCTAGGTTGAGAAGCCCTGAACATTTGCACGCATGCGTGCACACAGAAGTGAAATGAAGGGTGTACAAATAATAGTTACTCATCTTCCCCATGTGCAGTGCACACTGATATTTTGTATCCTCGTTTATTTTATTATGTCATTAAACAATGTTGAGCCAAGCCACTAAATTGATTTCTTCATCCACAGTTTAGAAACACCGTGGAAAATGATAGCAGCACCACAAAATTCTCTGCTCCTTGAAAAGTGCCTTGCATAGTAACAGGTGCTCAGCGAAGACCTAAGGACATCTATGACCTGGCCCCTGGCTACTCGTTTCATCTTTTCCTACTCCGCCTTCCCTCCCCCTCAGGCTGTTCAGGGTACACTGCCTCCTTCCCGTTCCTTCCCGCCTCCAGCTTTGCTTCGCCATCTGGGATGTGCCTCTCCTGGCTGCGGGAGTGGTGTGGTCCTTCTTAGCGTCCAGGTCTTACTTGTAAATTTTATATCTTCCCCCACCAGAATGAAGCTTTTGGAGAATGGAATCTTGTCTGTCTTGTTTATCACTCTATCCCAAGTGCTTAGCATGGTGCCTAGAATATAACATTCACTTAACAAATAATTTGTGGAAGCTTCTGAATGAATGAATGAATGAATGACCAAATACCTTTTGGACTGGGTAGAGTGAAACTCTGCCATGCAGTGTTCTTTGAGAGCTTTTTGAGATCAGAATATTTTTACCTCAACATGACCTAAGTGGGCCCAAGGGGGTATGGTTTGTATCTCTTACTTTTGCCTTTTCCCCAACATCATCTCATTCTAAAGCTCTTACTTTGTTCCAGCACTGCTCTCTTAAAGGAACTGCTGGCCCTTTCTGTTCTAGAAGCACCTGAGGGGGCTGGCATTCACAGTGGCTTTACACTACCAAGTATTGCCATGATGTGAGCATAATTTATGGATCTGTCTACTCCTTTCCAATCTGTGAGAAGGGGAATCCCTTCCTGCTCAGTGATGGATTTAGGTAAGGCTTATCTCAGACATTTGATGTGGCTGGTGTCTCTTTTTGAGTGAGCATCAGTAAATGATCCCTTGAATGAAACAAGGATGGCATTGTCTCAAGTCCTTATTTTCATTCTACTTTTAACAAGTTATTTAATTTAAAGTGGAAGAAGATCCAGGCGGATGATAAGGCAATGACAGACCTCCTCGTTTTACAGATAGGGTGATTGACAGAGGGCTAGGGATACAAATTCTGATGGGTCTAACATCCACCTTACAAGTGAGGTTTATTGTTATCTATTCTTAAGGTGAGAGGATGAGGACACTAAGGGTTTATGACATGCTCAAGCTAGACAGCTAATAAATGGTACAACCAGGAATCAACTTCAGGTCTTCTTCTGACTCAAGAAATCCAGATCCACAGATGTAGGTTGGGGAGACATCAACATTTCTGGAGTGCCTGAAGCCATGGGAAATGAGGAGCCCACTTAGTATATCATGTAGCATGAAGAGAGGTGGGTGCCTGGGAATGAAGCCGGTGAACATTAGTATTTAAGATCCATGCAAAAGAAGGTAGACCTGAAAAGGCTGACCGAGAGGGAGGAGTAGAGACAGGATGGGAGTGGGGGAGGGGAGGAGGGCATGGGACCACAGAAGCCCAGAAAGACGGGAGTGATCCAGAAGGTCTAATGCTGCAAGAAATAGAACCAAACGCTCCCTGGTGGACAATGTTCAAGGGTTTGGCACCATGGGAATAAGGAGCTGTCTGATGACTTAGAGGGCCATTATTTGAGCAGTGAACTTTCAGTGAATTGAGAAGCGAATAGAGGTAAAAAATGAGGTGGAATTAACACAGCGTAATGTTTGAAGAGGAAAAGCATGAGATAACTCAAGATCAACATAGGTTGTGCTTATTTGTTCGTCTGTTTTTAAAATAATAAGGAATGACATTAGTGTCAGTGATATCGGGGGATCACTTTGTAGATTATGTGATTGTCTACCCACTATGCTGTGCACCTGAAACTAATACAACATAATACTGAATGTCAACTGTAGTTGAAAAATAAACTAACATAAAGAAGGCCCCAGTAGAGAAGATGGGTTGAGGATACAAGTAAAAGAAGATCATGAAGAGCTCAAGGCCTCTGAGTTCAAGAGAGGGTAAGTTTGCATTAACAGGAATTGAGAGTGAGATTTTAGACACAACAAATTAAAAATTCAAGCCTGGTACTAAATATCAACCATTAATTTTCCATAAAGTAAAATAATTCATATACAGATAAATCTTACCTCTTTTAGAGAGACCATCTCTTCATCTTCTTTTATGTTTTATAGCATTTGTAACTTTCATTTACTTACCTTTGTTTTCTCATTTTTGTCTGTTTTTCAGTGCAATGTGGGATCCATGGGGCAGAGCCTGTGCCAGAGAAATGGCCTGAATGTTTAGAAACTTTTCCATTTGAAACAATTCTATTTGGAAACTGAAGTGATGCTAAGATAAATCTCACATAAGACAGTTTTTAATTCAAGTTGAATAGTGAGAAAAAAATACTCATCATTTTAAAAATGTGAGTGTGTGGACTTGGATTGCATTGAACAAGTAATAAGCCCAAGGGCACATAAACCAAACAAAAATTCTCTCTTGAGCCTGTGAGAGCTCTTGAAATAAGCATGCAATGCAGTTTTCTCTTGACCTTCCCTCTCACCTTGATAATTTTCAAATTAGAAACTGAAATTGTTAACACTAATTTGAAAAATGTAGAAGGTGCTGGAAGGAATTTATTTATTTCAAAAAAAAAATTTTTATTGTTGTTTAAGTACCATTGTCTCCATTTACCCCCCATTCCCCCCACCCCTGAAACTTTGTGTGCTCTCATTCTCCCCTCTCAGTTCTCTCATCTGTCACTCACTCTCTTGCTAGCTTACTCCCGCTTGCAGAATGAACTTGGCATTGCCTAGAAGAGAACAGGAACACATGCCACCACTGAAATTCTCCCCTTGGCTCCCCAGGACAAGTAAGGGAGCCTGCCAATATTTTTCTTTTGAGAGGAACTTTCTGTTTTACAGATCACACACTGATTTTCAAAATTAAATAAGATAAAAATGCTGCATCTCTTCCAAACCCACAAAGAGACGGGTGCCTTGGGACCGTGTGGGAGCACAGTGAAGGAGAGGGCATTGGGCACCATGCAGACAGCAGGGCACAAGGTTCCAGTTTATAATTAGGTGACAGTAGCATAGTGTGGAATGTTCAAGGGCGTTTAAGGAAGAGGGGACTAGATTTAGATTCTGTTCTGCCACTTATAGGCTGGTGACCTTGGCCTATACATCAACTTTTCCCGAACATTAATTTCCTCATATGTAAAACAGGCAATTTTGCATACACAGACTTGTGAGGATTAAATAGATCATCCATGAACATTACCCATTCCGTGCCTCAACAAATACTGGGATTCTATATATTTGCATTCAATTTTGCACCCTAGATTACAGTCCTCTTCAGTTCCATTTTGAGTGAACAACACCATTAAGTAGGTATTTTGCTCAAGTATGAGGTGTGGTTACAGGGACCTGAGATGAGGGAAGTCAAAGGAGAATTCAAAGGTGGGGGCAGGAGGTGAGTTCAGTTTGAGTCATGCTAACTTTGAAATGCCTCTGAGACTTTAAACAGGGGAACCAGCAGTCAAAACTGCTGGAGAGAGATCAGTCAACATAGGTGGTAGCAGGTAAAGAAAGTGAAAGAAACTCCTTGAACCCCAAGGACTACCATTTTGTAAAGGGCCCATGTGAGAATGAGATGCTGTAGCAGACTGAGATGAGGGGTGCCGGGGACTGGGAGACTGTGGCCACAGGTACCAAAGGGTACCAAGAGTAGTGGGACCAAGAACCTCCAACAGCACAGTCGTCCCCACTGCCAGATTCAAGAGTGTACTTCAGTGACACAGTAAAATGTACCCCTTAAAGTTTTTAAATTATGGAGGTTATGGGTGAACTTGATAGCAGTATTTCCAATGAAACAGGAAGGGCAGAAGCCAGAACTGCATGAGGAAGTGGAGGTGATGAGCATCAACTACTCTTTCAGCAAAGAGTGTCACGGCCAGAGAAGGAGATGGGGTCAAGGGTGAATTGCGTCTGTTAGATGGAGAAGCTTGAACGTGTTCGTGGTCAGAGAGCAAGGACACCAAAGGGAGAGGAAGAGACTGAACTCATAAGAAAAAGAGAATATTTGGAGCAGGAATTAAGGAGAATGGGAGGGAATTGGATTAGGGGAAAGGGAGGAGGGAGGGGATGGCCTTAAACAAGTGGTGTGATGGGGGGTGCCTCGTCCGCTGGGCCTCGAGGATAGATGATGTCAATGCGGGCAGAGGGATCCGAGATGGAAAAGGGTTGTGCGTTGATGGAGCTCACTTCCAATCATGTATTTTATCTTCGTACATCAAGATATGGTGAAGTTTGGAATGGTTAATAAAGGGTTTTAAGGTATTTAAGGATTTTTGAGGTGTGAAGATGTTTTCTTAGTTCCAGGCCGCTTGCTCATACTGCCTTTGCATTGCATGGGGGGCCTCCGTGAAGTGGCTTCTGCCCATGCTCCAGCTTCTAATGTACAGCTTAGCATCCTTTACCTTCATTTTGTTTTACTTTTGCTTTGTTTCCCCCTAGCCTACCTTAAGCATCTAAGGATATAAGCTCCACTGGGTTTTTTGCAAGAACAGCATTCATGCAACAGCAACTTAGTGAGCCCCTGGTAGGCACTAAGTCAGTGATTGAAATCACATAGTCTCAATCCTCATGGAGCTTTCAATCTAGTGAGGGTAAAAAGAAAACTAAACATAAATTACAAATTATGGCAACACCTGTGAGAGTAAAGCACAGGGCCTGGCGATGGGGGATGGAAAGATGAGGAGAGAAAAGGGCATAAAGTTGATCGAGAGAGGGAGACGCAGGCCAGTGCACAGACCATGGTGAGCCTTATTAAGACTTTGATGTTATGATGAGTGCAATGGGAGGCCATCAGAGAGTACTGAGCTATATGTGTGGCTAAGGGGAAGTGTAATGTGATCATATTTGCTACTTAAAAACAATTCCTCTCGTAGCTTTGTGAAGAACCATTGAAGGGATCTAAGAGGGGAAGAAGGTACAGGCTGCCCTGCTAGAGACTCTCTGATCATCCCAATGAGAGAGGATGGAAGTTTGGATGAGAATGGTGACAGGGGCTGTGGAGAAAAGAGGACTGAATTCAGATCTGTTTTCGGAAGCTGACTCAACCAGGCTTGGACATGGGCATAAGAGAGAGGGTGCCGTCCTGGCTGACTCAGGGTTATTATGGGTCCACTGAGTTCAACTGACTTGGATAGTACTTGACACCCCATCACCCTACAGTAGTGTGAAGTTATATTTATCTTATACATCTACTGTTTATGAGTTTTTTTCTTGAATTCAATTACATTCTATATCTGAATTATGGAGTAATAGAAGAATGTGGATCTCTATTTTTCTCCAATATTTTCTTTCTCAAGCTTCAGGAAAGTACCCACTTGAACTATACAGCCCTGGTTAAAACAAGCTTAGAGTCATCCTATTCAGATTCTTTGTGATCTTAAATAGTTTCATAGCTGTGTGACATTAGGCAAGTCATTTAGTCACTCCAGCCTTAGTATCTTTATCTGTAAAGATAGAAATTTCTCAATAGGTATTTCAGAGTTCTATTGAGGATGAGGAAGTAATATAATATGATAAATTTGCATCTCACGAGATTAAACTCCAAAGTCAGGACTTAGAGTCACCTTTGAAGTATTCTTGAATCTAATCGAGCATATAGATCCAATCTCCTGCTTACAAGAAAGTCAGGGACAACAGAACAAATTAATTAGTGTTGAGAAACAATCAGATAAATTCAGCATGTGGGATATTCTATAAGATATCGAGTCTGGTCTCTTAAACAGTCAATATCACAGGGGAAAAAAGAGTGAAAAGACATGACAATTAAATGCAGTGTATGAACATGATTAGATCTTCATTTGAAAAAAATTACACCCAAAAGTTATGCGAGGGATAATTGGGAGAATGTGAATGTGGATCCTGTGGATCATATGAGGGAGTGACTGCTAGCATTTGTAAGGCATGAGAATGGTATCGCAGTTTTGTAAGAGCGCATCCTTATTTCAGGAGCCGCGTTTTAAAGTGTTAGGTGTAAAGTGGTGTGGCATCTGTAACTTCGTAACAGTCATAGAAAAGTAAGGACGTTGAGATGGATAGAGAGGTTGAGAGATAAAGCAAACATGGAGAAATGTCAACACTTGTTGGAGATGCTGGTTAAATGGGTTTCCATTGTTCTACCTCCCGTATTCATTCAACTCTTTTATATACTTGAAAATTTCAAGTTTAAAAGTCAGTACAGCAGGCAAAATTTGAGTGTCATCAGCATTGTCAGATGAGGAAGTTAGTTTCTTTTTAAGCTTCATGTTGTATGAAAACATACGTATCTTTAAGCACTAGACTCGTATGCAGCCGAGGAAGAGGTGGCCGCTGTCAGAGGCCCTTGGGGACCCAAGAACCAAGCTTTAGCAGGTCTGGGTGTCCCACATCACACTCACGTGGAAGCCGATTCTCTGGGACTGGAAAGGAGGGCCGGAGTACTTGTCTTATGCAAATCGATAATTTCTCTATTTGTAATTTGCTTTGTCTGCCTGGTAAAATTGACGGTACTATGGACTCGATACATGCATGATGCAACTCTAACATGATTTATTGCTGGAAACCACTCACCACTGTGTATATATAATATGATAAATGCTGTTTTAACAATGTAGCTCCTCATCATTTCAGACCAAAAGTCCCTGTATTTGCATTCTGTCACCACTGACCTGTCTACCCCCTGCAATTAACATCTACTTCCCACTCTTTGTCTTCTTTTCCTTAGCAACTAAATGCTTTAATTCAGATGGATGATGGAATTTTAACCATTTGCTGGGTTTCTAGGACAAGTCATTATGGGCTAACACTGTAAGTTTACTGAGGGGTGAACTCAGGTGGGGGCTGAAGTTTTGAGGGGCTTTTTTAAGGAAACAATTCAAAATTACATACACACAAATAGCAAGTGAACATTTATTTATGAGAAAAATCACAACAAATTTAAAATTTTTTTAAAAAATCTGCCAAAATTCATAGACATCATAAGATCCGATATAAATAAATAAATAACTTTAAAAAAACTTACTTCCCTTACCTGAAATACTTTTTACACAAACATTTTTGGCTGATTTTTATACTTTTTAAAAATTGTTGTTCAAGTACAGTTGTCTCCATTTTCTCCCCACCAGTTTTTTAAACTTTTAATAATGCAGCTCTTCTTTGTTAAAATTATTTTCTATACAGGAAGTAAAAATACAATCCCATCTTACCTCCTCGCTCATTATGGAAAGATTTGAAAGTTTTTCTCATCCTAAATGTTTGTTATTGGTAATGGCAGATAAAGTATTGGACTTATTGTTAAGTTTGGGAAAGGTTCTATTAAACTTTTTTCAGAGATGAGCTGTAAGTCTTTAGGTCATTTCAAGTTTTTCACGTGCAATGACCAATCACAAATTCTCTTGGATTTGACAGTGTTCATTCACCATTTTTTCATAGATGTCCGGGTGAGTGTTTTGTGGGCCCTGGCATTTCATGTCACCAGCTTGAATGAGTCAGTGCATGGGCAGCAGGAAGTTTTCTGTAAACCATTCATTTATATAAGCGGACAGCTAGCAGTAACTTTATTACCTAGAAATGGCAAATGAACCCTTATACATATGTTCTTCTAAACCAAAACTAAATATATCCTCAAGTCAAGTGTCCCTAACCATTCTGACACCATCAGGCACGGGGAGTAGGAAAGATAATGGTAAACTATAGGATTTTTGCTGATTTTACAAAACTACATGAACATGTCAACACATTGCCAAACTCCTTCCATGGGTCTGTGCGAATGAAGGCCCTGAAATTTAACTCATTAGCTTTCTGGTAAACCTGTTGTACCCAAGGTAAGCATTTCCTTATTTCACAGGAACTTATAGTGTCTAGTAGAGAGTCATGCTTACTGTGAGCTCCTAATAGTTGCTAAATTTAAGCTGAGTTTTTGGAAAATATTTTACATAGTATTGCACATGATATTTAAAGGCCTCAAATAAAACAAGCCATGAAGAAAATACTTCTTAAATAGTATTATTCAAACTTCTCCATATATAACTTATGTATCTCCAAAGAATCTCCTAGTGCTATGGTTTTCAAGCCTGGCTGCACACTCGAATCTCCTGGGATAGTCTGAGATAAACAGCAACATGGGCAATGGTGTTTTTTAAAAGCTCTCCAGGTGATTCTAATGTTCAGCCAGAAATTGATATCCACTGTTATAATGCTTAAAATTCCTTTTAAAATTAAAAAAAATTGTTTTGCTTAGATGTCAAAATATTAGTCTAGTTCTCCCTGGACTCTTTTGAATGAAATATAAGGCTGTGCTGTTCAGGAAATGCATTACACATGCGTCGCACAATAGGCATTATGTAAACTGTATCTTTGCTGGAAAGGAGCTACTCTGGTAAAAATTGCTGTTTATGTAGAATGCAGTACTATGGTATGCTCACCAGACAGGGAAGAACCAGATGATGTGAACAGCTCCTAATTAAATATAAAATTCATTTCCTACCAAGCATCCTCTGCTGCATTTGAAGGCAGATGCACTTTTTTTTTGTATTGGGTTGGCCAAAAACTCCTTTTAGAGTTTTTCATAAAATAAAAGGCATTTTCACCAACGACTTTATTGATTTGGTCATTTTAAGTATGTCGGCTATCTTCTGCATGGTATAATGTTGATTCTTCTCCATTACTGTCTAGATTTGATCACTATCAACTTTAACTGGTCTACCCAACCATGGAACATTATCCAGAGAGAAATCTCCAGCACAAAACTTCCCAAACCACTTCTGACACATTCTATCAGTCACAGCACCTTCTCCATACACTGCACAAACCTTTGTTTTTTTGCATTTCAGTTGTGTTTTTACCTTTCTTGAAGTAATAAAGCATAAAATATCAAAATGTTGTGTGTTTTTCCATCTTTATTACTAAAATGGCTACACAAACACTCATTAATTTTGATAAGTTTTGTTTTAAGTGCATGCTGATATGACAGCTGTCACAATACACTCTTAAAAAAATTGTTTTGAATGGAATTAAAGACAGTTAAGTGCTGCTAGAGCCACCTTACAGAAAAAAAAAAGCAATTGAACTTTTTGGCCAACCCAATATAATAAGGGTTCCATGAAGAGGTCAGCTACAAGGGTATTTCAAACAGAAAAGTGTCCAGCATGATAAATCTATTCCAGTTCCTCAAACACCCTTTCTCATGGTGGCTCAGGTAAGCTGTGGAGTTGTCCGGAGCTGCCAATGGGCTTGTGCTCTCTGACCTCCAATTCAAGTGGATTGTGAATCACTCGTGATTAATATCTGCTTATTCAACCTGCCCATACTTAATATATTGCTCTTATTTCTCCAAATATGACGAGTTGGAAGAATAAATAATTTCATCTGATACAATTTAGAATTAAGGACTTTTTCATAAGTGAGATATTTAATGCTTTCCAAAGCTATTTGATGGTGCCTGAATGTAAGCTTAATCTCCGTCTTCTCTTAGAGCTGTTTTTTTAATATTATACACTAAGAAAATTCTTCATGACTCCCCTAACTTTCACAGTTATTCCACTCAAATTCAAAAATGTATTTATCAATAAAGCATTTTTATATGTACATTTAAAACTATATGTAATATGTGCAGAGTGTGCTCTACTCCTGGAAAGTAATCTTGCTCCAATATAAAGAACTCGGCTCAGCTGTGAAACCGGCCTGTGACAGCCTGATTTCATAGGCTTACGGCTGAGCCCCTTAGCTACTGAAGTGTTTGGAAGTGGTTTCCAGCCCAAGAAGGATTTATAATATGGTAGAAGGAAGCAACAACATAAAGAATGTCAAACCGAAATAAATTTTGTAGTAAAAAAAAGCAAACATTTGAACCTGCTATGCCAGAGCCAAAGCATTTCTTTCCGTTTTGATTGCTCAGAACTCGTTGGGCAGGGAGGTCTTAAAGCTGTAATGAGAACATCTGCCATCTGATATATATTTCTTGGAACAGGAAAAATAGGGCAGAGGACATTCTTAGCCTATCAAGAGGGAAAGGCTTCTCAGTCCAGGGGGAAAAAGGGAGCCAGAAGTACAATTTAATGTTCCCACATCAAGTAGTCTAAGAATCCAACCAGAAAACGGGACGTGAGCAAGGGGAATTTAGTTAGTTGCAAGAAAGGATTAGTGAGTACTTGCTAAATTACCTTTAACTTTCTCTTTACCTAGAGTGAGAGGTGGCCTCGTCAGGTCAGGTTCTCAACTTCTCCACCATGGCACAGAGAAATCTTCATAAAACATGGAACCTGATCATGTTAGACCTCTGCTCATAACCCTACAATGACTTCTCCCAACGTTCTGACTCAAGAATGCAAGATTTTTAAAATATATAAGCCCTCTGCCTTCCTCTTTGACTTTTTCTCCCAGCCCTTCAACACATTAAACTACTTACATCACACACACATACACAGCATGGTGTCTTTATGGCACACACATTCTATTCGTCTTGCCTGGTCCACTTGACAAACCCATCTTCCTCCATGAAAGTCTTGTTTAGGTGTTGTTTCTCCATGAAGTGTCCTCTGAACTGCAATTGTTAACCATGCTCAGATCAGAAAGTCTTCTGAATTTATAAAATTCCATAAATTCCCTTGTTTACAATTCTTTTCTACTGCCACATTGTGTAAGTTCCTTAGGTGCAGGGACCATTTTTCTTTTGGGAGGCCACCACACATACTATGGACCAGCACAAAGAGGTACTCCATAATTGTTCAATTGCACAGAAAGAGCTCAAGTGTGTTAATTCCACTCACCCTCACTTCTTCTACTCTCTCATACTAGGTGAGCCCCAGGATCACAGATGAACAAATATTTCTCACAAGTCCATTAGTTTATTCATAATTCCATGTGGACACGAATATGACCATAGCAATTGTTATTTAACTCTAGGTCCTCACTGGGTATATCTATCATTGCTTTTATCAAACTATTTCCCATAAAGCTTGCCTACAAAGATTATCATAGACTGTGATGGATCACAGAAGGCTACAAATTCTTTGCTATTCCTGCTGTTGAGAGGGGGAATCAAATTCTTCTGCCTTTGAGTCTGGCCTGGCCATAGAGGCATTTCGATAAATAGAATATAGAAGATGTTACATACTGAGGTTTCTGAGGCTCAATCATGCTTCGAAGCTTTCTCCTGAATGCATTAGATAAAAAGTCCAAATATCCTGAGACCATTATGCTGTAGGGTCTACACATAAGTGTTCTGACTGATAGACTCAGCTGAACCCTACCCTTCTAACTATCCCTGCCAAAGAGCTAACATGTGAACGAATCCTCTGGGACTCTCCAGACCACTTTATGTGCCAGCTGAGTGGCCTCTGTTGACACCATATAGAACAGAAGAATCACCCAGCTGAACCCTGCCTAAATTCCTGGCCTAAAGATTTGTGCAATAATAATAAAATGGTGGTTGTTTAAAGCTACTAAATTCTGAGATGGTTATGCTTCAATATACAATGTGAACATAGTCCTCTTTCCACCACTTCTGCTTCATTGCTCAGGACCCTTATCAGCTGAGTCAAATATAGAAAGATTCCTGCTCTGAGTTCTTAAATTATGGGACAGATTTACATTTATAGATCCCCTTTATTTATCCCTAATTAAGCATATTTTTATTTCTTTTTCAGATAATTCACTTTTAGACTGACTTAGTCTTTAAGATTTTGAACAATTTCTAGCCACATCTTTCTCCCCATTTTATGCCACCCCACCACACTCCCACCCCTGTCATGTTATTGTAATGGACATCAGAGTAACCCCTAACTCTCTGTGCCTTCCCCTCAAGAGGGCTCTGTAAAGTTATGCAGCAACCAAAGTGGTAATAAGTATTTGAACAGGCAATTTAAAAAAATGGTGGAGACTCCACATCCCTGGAAGACTTTGAAATAGGATAAGCAGTAGATAGATGTTTAAATATTCCTCGTCCCAGAATCAGAGGGCCTGGATTAGAACAGCTCTAGCGATTTCTTTCTGCCCAAAGATTCCATAATGGATTCAGATTTGCTGAATCAGTCACAGCTGTGAAACATGTGAGCTACCCATTTCTTGATATCATAATTTTATTACAGTTAAATAACTGCTTGAGCATGTTTTTGATATATGTTTGAAGAATTTTATCTCTTTAGAACATGCTTTATTTTTTGAAAAGAGTTGTAAATATGAGTTCTTCCAAATATAATCAGTGTTTATCACTATATTGATCGTCTTTCTGGTGTTTCGTATTTTTTTCCTTTGTGAACATTTTCAAATCTTATTTGCAATTTTCTGCTTCTAGTGTATTTAATTGCTGCTCAAATGCGATTCTCATTCACTGTGTGTGTGTGTGTGTGTGAGAGAGAGAGAGAGAGAGAGAGAGAGAAGACAGAAATCTACTTTACATACTTGCTTTGGTGACTAACCTGTGCACTTCAGAAGTGAGCAAACTATTTCCCCAAGTGATGGCAAGATAGTCCTCTTAGAATGTGGGATAGATAGGGAATTCTGCTTGCCTTTTCTCTGAAGGCCTTCTCCTAAAAGCAAATGGGGAAGAGAAACAGCATTGTCAAGAATAATAATTAAATAGCTTATATTGACCTTTAAAATGTGTCTGGTTATGCAAGTAAACCATTTTTGGGCAAAGCAATCAAGATTGCCGGCCATTCTGTCTCCTCCACCCAAAACAGTGGAAGTAAAGAATTCTCACCATGCAATGCGTTGAACAACCAGAGGAGAGCTGTGAGTGAATCCACGTCCTAAAGCAGCAGAATTAGACCAGGGGCATGCAATGGGGGTAGGGGAGGCAGGCTGCAGAAAGCCCTATACTTTCATCACCTGCCACTTCCCACCGATATGGCAAAATGTGGTTGCTATAACCAAGAGACCCAACAGCTTTCAAGTCTAATTCAAGGTGGGGTTGGAATCAAGTTGGAAGAAAGATGCTTTGCTCTATCGGGGGCAAAGGCAGTGTCACTTGGGGCCTAAGAACCAGAAGCATTCACATAATGAGAGCAGACACGTGATGCCCTGCAGAACTCATAACAGCAGGAAAGTCCGAAGACTCATGAAAGGGAAAGGGAAACTGAGGCTGTGCCTTCAGATAAGAATGTGCCCACAGGCGAAGAAGGCAAGTTAGAAAGAGGAGAACAGTGAAAGACTGTTTCTATTCATTCTTATATCCAATTATATTTCAATATTTTACTAGTGTCTACTAGCTGCCAAATACCGTTCTAGGCACTGAGAATTTTATAGTGATGAAAGCAATCAAAACGTCTGGCCCTCAAGGAGCTTAGTTTATACTGGGGAGAGAGACAATAAAGAACTGTTTATTTTTTTTATAATTGCAAAGTGACATGTCAAGTGGAACCAAAGTGTTGGAGAAAAATAAAACAGGGATAGGGAGTAGGTGGAGCTGAGGTAGATTAGAGCTTTCAATTTAAATAGGGTGGTCAGGAAAGATACCCTTAATCAGGTGACACTGAGTGAGGACCAGAAGGAGGAAAGGGGGCGAGTCACGTCACAGTTTAGGGCAATCGCCCACGTAGGTCTAATTGGTGCAGAGCTCTGCCCAGTTTGGAACCTTCTGGGATCAATGGTCCCAGGATTATCTGCCAAGGAGCAGCGTGTGCTGAAGATGGAGGGGTCCTGCTGCATGCAGAGACACCATATCCTGACAGTGATCATCTCTTTCTTCCAGGGACAGCCCCACATCCCTGGTTAGCAGGGATGCCCAATGGGGTAAGAGAGGAGACTACGACATGTTTGCTGTGCAGGGTAGAGCCTCCACTCCTGTCTCCTGTGCCTGAGTGGGGAAAAGAGCGGTTTGCCAGAGGTGGATGTCAGCAAGAGGAACTGGGCTTACGTATCTCTACTGCCTTCTCCCTGTTTTACCTTAGAATCTGGACTGTGAGTTTGCGCTCTGGGTTGCACTAGGCCACGGGCTAAGCCTTGGCCCTCACTGGGGAGAGTGGTGGTCATTTGGTGCATCTGTGGCTGTGTGATAAATCTCCCTGAGTCTGGTGTTAGACGTTACACTCTTCTTGTCTCTGTATAAGACACAGTCTCCTCTAGCAGCTTTATCAGAGAGAAAGATGTTAATTTGATCTTCTTTATTATTCCTTTCTTTTATTTCCATGGGGTGGGAAAGAAGAGTGTTATGTATTGAGAATCCTCAAACCCAAGACTGTGTGTGTGTGCAGAGTTTATTATTCATGTAATACATAGTCACTGAATGAACAAATCGATGGATGACAGTTGAGCTTGTGATTTTCTTGTTGACCTTGCATTTTTTGGAACTCTAAAATCTAGTGAAAAGGGTAATGTAATTTCGACAAAAATGGACAAAGCCCTAATGGTCTCTAAGAAGAAGAGACCAAGGGGAGGGATGGTTGTATACCACCAGATTTTTCCATTTTAATGGGTAAAACTTTATATTCTCAAATACACTCACCCAATGGCATTTAAGTTCAAAAGCGTGGCTCCTTTAACTGAAGTTGCTGCAGATACGTCTTTCACATACCTGCCCAGATTTCCCCTGTGTGAAAATCACACCCTTGCTCTTTGATGACTTTGACAGCTTCTCTCACCCAGTCAGACTGGTATCCTTAAAGGTCCCTGAACAAGTATAATAATTACAGTCACTGTTCCCTCCTGATGCTGTCACGTAGAACTTGGTCTGTCCTGAAACACAAGGTGAGGCTTCGCTTTGTCCTTGGGAGGAAGAAACGAATGAAGGAGCCGGGTGTTATGAAAGTAGTGGATGGTATAATAAAGGGTGTGTTTTCTAAGCTAAATGATTACAGAAACATTCATGAATCTCCAGAGTTTCAGAGACCACCAAATGTCCGAATACCTGAGCAGGTGTGCTGCTGAAGGATAGTCAAGGTACCACGCCCACGTGCCGTCTCCACACCCTCTCTGTGCTTTCTTGGCTTTGGGTTGTTTCGTGACCAAATTTTTTTTCTTTAAAAAAATGTTTTGTTCTTTCCACATAGTTACTGATGAGCCTAAGGGCTCAGACAATAATGAGAGAGTCAAAACAGGAATCGTGAGAACAACGGTTTGCTTTTCTTTTTTATTTGCTGAGCATTAGAATTATGCTTGTTTTTAAGTAGAAATTGCAGTGTAAAGAGATACCATAATCCACATTTGGGTTCATTTGGGTGGCTGAATTCGGGTGTAATGGGATTTGCTTATATTCTACTGGCTGATAAATGTGACACCATAAACCAGCCTGGAGCTTTTCTATGTAAACAAAAGACCAGAGAAATTAGCATGAGGACAAACTGGCTTTATAAAACTCTATTAGCTTTTGAGGTAGATTTAGATTGTTTTTCTCTAGATTGTAAAAATCTTCTGCTCTGTCTCTTCTCTGCTCCTCTATCTGCTGAATTCAATGCTATAAACACAAAAGTACTCAATAAATGACAGACTTGGATATAAAAGTAAAACAGTATTCAACATTGCTAGTGTTAGTTGGTTATAGTTAAATTTTTTTAAAGGCCGTGGTGGTATAATTTATTAGAACTCTCAGCTTCCCCTAAATAATGACAAAATGTAGCCCATCCTGCCTTGGTAAGGCCCCCAGGTGTCTAGAATAAAGATGGATTAGGAGAAAAGGTCCCAGAGACTTAGCAAAGACCTTTGTCATGATAAGATGTAGGGTGGCATAATTCTCAAAATTCTCCTGGAGGAATCATATCCATTGATAAGCTTTCCTAGGCTCCTCAGAAAGGGCACACGCAGAACTGGTTTAACTTGCTCTATGAAATGATACATTGCATTGTCACATCTGGCGCCTTATCACTGACTTGGTGGGCTCTACCAATGTCCCTTCTCTGGGGTTCATCTTGAGTGCTTTATGAACGGCAGCCGACCTCTGAGACTATTCAAAACCTTTCTTACATAGAGTTGGTAATCCATAAAATGATCATCCTTCTAAAAATGAGCAATTTTGAACAGATTTGTGAGAAAGAGACCTTTACTTTTAAACTCTGAAATCATATTAATGTGAGTACGGAGAGAGTTGGAAGAGAAATCATCCTAATGTATTACTGCCTCAATTCTTTTTGAAGATTAAAACTAAGAATAATTAGATGTAATCCATTTTTTTAGTAGTTTTCTATTTTCATAGAAATGTGGCTTAAACCAAGGAAGAAGTTGGGTAGAAGTTTTCAAGGTGTGCTCAGGTGTGGTTTGGCTCTTCCTTCAAAAGATGTGAGGTTGTTTATTGACAATTTATTGTAGGATTTTCATAACAAGCATAAAGCAGTTGAAGCAGCAAATGATTTGTGCGTTTGTATGATGGATGGGGGTTGGGAGGCATATATTGTTCTCCCTAGAAATCTGCAAACCCACGGCTCGTGTGCCAACACTTCCCTGTATGCGGGATGACCTTACCTTTTAAATTTAATGTTCGTAAATTCTGGTCTTCTTCAGTGCTTTACTGTCACCTCCAATTAGAGTGTTTCTTGCCATTTCTCTGCCCTTAGATATGTTTTGTAGGCCGAGGGTGAAAGCAAAATCAGTAAACGCTTCAATTACAAACTGTTCATTAGCTTGCTTGCTTTCTTTCTTTTTAAAATTTCACTCCTTAAATTCTCTCCAGGTTATTCAGAGACCTCTTACTGTTTGGAGACCAGGCCTGGGTCTGTGATGTGCTTTAGCTGCTCCCATGACTTTTCATAATAATGTGTCTTTGTTCTTCAAGCCCCAGCATCTTCATGCAGATTTATGCTAATGATTATTTACTATGCAAGTACTGCAAGTTAGTATTTATAATAGAGGAAACACTGATCAGTAAACCAGAAATTGAAATGTAGCTCAGTTTCTAACTATGAGACCTCATATATTTTATGTTATCTCTTTGGGATATAGTTCTGCTTCTGTACCATGGAGATCTTAATAACTATCTTAGAGCACTGTGGTGGAAATTCAGCAGGTGAGAGCTTTACAGACTGTGAAGTACTGAACAGGTGTTAGACTGCTATCCATCCACTCAAATCCATTCCCTTCCTTTTCTGGGTAATGGTGTCCTATCTAGATTCAGCCTGGGACTACACATCCCAGTGTCCTTTGCAGCTAGATGTGGCCCTGTGTTTAAGCTCTTACCCAAGGAATGAAAGAGGGAGAGATATGTATCATCATCGCTTTGTTTGCCTTGCAGGACATCTCTGGCCCTGGACTTCAGGTTGTTCTCTGGCTAGAAGGGTTATTAGCACAGTGACCTTGGAGACCAAGTATCATTACACTAGTTTCCTGAATCAAAAAATAGGGCAGAGGTATCCAAAATACCTACTGTGGACCATCGGGTGAGAGAGAAATTAATTCTATTCTTTTTTTTTTTTTTGAGCTGTTGTAGTTTTGGGTTTTTTGCTAGCAGTTTAGCCTACCGTAACTAATGCCAGCATTATTTTTGAGCCCATTTTGATAGAGATTCATAGAACTGGAAGGACCCAGAGAGGTCGTCTTGCATATAAAAATAATGCTTGAAGAGGAAATAATCTTTGCTTGGTCACAAAACAAATTAGTTACAGAACTGGAATAACATTCAGTGTTCATGACATAACTTTGCTTTTGTGTAAAATGAGTAATAAACTGACGGAACTGAATAGTACCTGAAAGGTGGTACACGCAGAACAAATGAATCAATTCAGAAAGTACCTGTGTAAACTTTTTATAACTTTTTTAGAAATGGCAAGTTAAGGAAGTGACAGTTTACCTAACTTTTTACGTTGAGATCCAGATGGATAACCAGGCCCTTGCGGGACACAAACTCTGGGGGTTCGTTTATCCACAGTTCTCAAGCTGGAGGGCCCAAGTGTCAAATAAAGGATGGCAACCCCTTTCGGTTCTGTTCTAGAACAGCCTCAGAGACAAAGGGCCGACCTAGCCATGGTGCTGGTTTCGTGCTGGCCACAGCTGCTGAGAGCTTCTGTGCCCGAAAACATTGATCTAACATGACTTCTTGAAACATAACCCAACTGGAAGAGAGAGACGAGATGATGTTTGCAGCATTTGAACCAGAACACCGCTCACATTTTGCGTTAAAAGATCTTATGGGACCAAAAAAGCCCAGGGAAACAGAAGTTGGTGTTCTCATTAAAAGAGAGACGTATTTTTATTCATTGTTTTTATTCACATCAGTTAATTTAACATGCCTTCCAGGGGCCTCTTCCAGGGGAGCGGTATTAAAGTAGCAGCTTACTCACTGATTATAAACAAACATTAGTCAAATCGACTTAGAAAAGTTGGTTCATGGGTAAAGAGAAAAGGAATTACCTCCTACCTGACAGATGGGATGAGTCCCAAAGGTCTCTTTGAGCCCTGTGATAATATGCCTTATAAGAAACTTAGAATGAAATCCAAACTTTCACCGTGGCTTGTAAATCTCTCTTCGTCAGGCCCCACCTACTCAAGACCCTGCGACCTTGGCTCCCCACTGGGAAGTCCACTTGGCCTTTCTGTTCTGCAACTGTAGCCTCGTTCACATGCCACAAGTTCCTGCACAGGCTGCTAATGTGGCTGGTTCATTCCCTTCTCGGGTGTCAACTTCACAATCAGCGTTTTGGAAATGTCTTTCCTGACACCCCTCCAAAAGGAGGCTCCTGCAACTCTATTTTTCCTTCAGTTTAGTTCATTTCCTTCAAAACCCTTAGAGCAATTGCCATTGATTTTATTTATGTGTCTGCTTATGTACTTTTTGTGGGGCATTAATCCCCGCCCCCACTGGACAGTGATTTAACTGGCTAATGACCCATTTTGATAGCAAAAGGGGCAAAGTTTAATGCAGGCGGAGTTTGTAAACTCCTTGCTGAGGCCAAGCTAGAGCTCAGGTAGGGAGGAACAGAAGCCTGGAGTCCAGGGATAGAGGGTGGGATTTCCTGATGGGGTTTCCTTGGCAGGAAGGGCAGACAGGCAGAGGTAGACTCCCAGTGAAGGTCAATCTCATGTGAGACGTTGAACAACCAAACCAAGAAGGTCAAGGACCAGAGAAGAAGCCAATAGAGCAGCAGCTACGTCAGGGAAAGAAGCAAAGTCTCAGACAGAGTGAATGAGACTCACTTTCAGGTTCATCTCTTCAACAGAGCATGTCAGCTCTCCCCTGGATAGGTAGCCCAGGATCGTTCTCAGTATCTCCAAGGGCCTGGACAATTGAGACTTAGAGCCTTGGTCCCCTGAGTCAGTGAGTTCACCTCCCTCTGAAGGTGGTCTGTTTGTCCTGTCCTTGGGTCAGGCCACTGGAGGGTGACCCTTCTGTCTGGTGTCACCCCTGACCAGGTCTTGACTCTCTGTGCACATTTCTGCAATAGAACATTTTCCTACCGCTCTGGGAGCCCCCTTCTCTGAGGGCAGTTTCACACCTTTGGTCTGGAAGCCTGTTGTAACTCTTGAGCTGCTCTTCTATTGACCCCCAGTTCTGATCGTTTTATGCCCCCCATTCATACAGCAAAACCCTCTTCAAGTTCTGCTTCTTCTAATGAAAATTCAATTCACCTTTGGCCTCTTGGAGATGGACCCAAGAAGAATCATCCTGGCTTGTGGACTGCCCTCTGGTGCAAATGATCCTCTTTAGATTTTGCCTTTCTGTTGTTATAGTAATCACAGATGTGCCCCTGGAATGTTATGTTTCATGGAAACATAACTCCTATACCCACAACGTATTTGTTTTCTTGCAACACAGAAGTCAGGAGAAACCGGCAGGGTAATAGAATCAGATCTTTGCAAGAAGTAGGACTTGCAACACGATGAAATCTGGTATCTAGCATGTTCTACTTTATGATGAAAACACAATGCCAATAATTTACCTGTACTGCGATTATCAGCATAAATTGTGCGATAAAATATTTAGGTGTAATGGGAACTTCAAAAGCATCTAATAGATGATAAATGATATAAAACACAGTGGATTACTTTACTTATCTTTGATTTTAATGCTTGTAAAAGAAACAAAACAATGCATTTATATGTGGAAACCTATATTATCATAAACATATTTGCTAAAACAGTGTAAATTGTGGTTAAATGGAGTAATGTCTGATGGCATGCTTGAATGTTTCTTTGTGATTAAATGTGAACAATTGCCCCTTTAAGGTAAAGGTCTGTGTATATGTGATTAATCAGATTGAAATGAAAGTGCAGACAGCTCATGCCATGCCTAGTTATCAGAATGATTGATTTCAGTCTGTGCTTCCAGGTGAAAAAATGCCTGTTAATAACCCCAACAGCCAACCCCCTGATGTCGCTGATAACTCAATGATTTGTGCGCATTCTGCAGTACCGCGCCCGTTTGCAGGTAGAGCGGTCTGCACAATGATCCGCTGGATTGCAAAATTATAACATGAAAAAAGTGGCATCCAGATATATGCAAGAGTTATGACTGCAAAGTGCATTTCATCACTGGGAAGTTTAAAATTGTTGCTGTTCTAACTGTCACGGGCATGTTATTTTCTTCGGTTTGTGTGCGGCAAGGCTGTCAAGCTTCTATCACACAGCCTGGTGTTTTTGTGTACTGTTGCTCTCTGCCAGTCTCTGAACCAAGTTGTTATTAAGTCTTCAACTTTAAGATAGTGCTTTACCAACTGGGTTGAATTACACTCGCTCACAAACACCTTCATGTTGTGCTGGGTGTAGAAGGTGCAGCAAGAAACGCGAAAGCGGCTCTGCAGTCAGTGATGGGGGGTTGCCGGTGGGCACGGTTGCTCTTCATCACTGTGGTGGGAGTGGCGTCTGACTCGGAAGTCTCAGTCCTGGGTCCGCTCAAAATGGAAGACCGAGGTTAGCAGGAAACTCCCCAGGTAAAATTTAGATGTCCTCTGTGTCCTGTAACCACTGATTTCCAGACCCAGCCACTGTATCATCCAATTGTCAAACACTCTGGCCCACTCCTTTTGGCCCAGCAAAGTTCCCTCTCATAGCTACCAAATTGTTTGTTTCTGGGTGCATGCAGATCCGGAATATCTAGGGGAATTTATTTGGCACCAACTCTCTTTCAGATTCACTTTTTTTCTTGTACTCAAAATGGTTTTTGGCACCTGCTATAACGAAACCTGGAGGAATTGACAGAGTATTAGAGTCCCATCTTGACAGGAAAAGTAGTGAGATTACTTTTTTGTGATGAAATATTTTGCCTAACATATGCTACATTTATAAAAGGAAATGCAGTGCTAATACTTTATCTGTACTTTGATTATTAGGACATATTGTGGGATAAAATAGATGGATATAAAGGAAATGCTGCAAATAACAGCTCTAGGCCACAATGGATACATTTAGCTTCAGCTGGTACACTTGCAAAATGAATGAAACAATGTGTGCTGAAACCTCTTATTAGAAAATTCCGTACAATTGTGCCTGGCACAACACCTGGCCCGCAACAAGCACTCTATAAATATAAGCCATTAGTAGTAGTACTAGTAGTAGTAGTAGTAGTAGTAGTAGTAGTAGTAGTAGTATTGTAATCATTAGTATTGCAAGCAAAAAGGCAATAGAATTACATGTGCATTTGTGTGCTGAATGTCCAGATAACGGAGGCCAAAGCAAAACCACAGAGGAAATGAGAGTTCCCAGAGAACCCACAGCTGAGGAGGCAGTGCACGCCTCTCCTGGCTTGCCTGGCTTGGCTCTTAAATAGCTTACATCAATCGTGACCTAAACCCCTGGGGCGGTGCTATCCCAATGTCATAGCCACTAGCCACATGCGATTATTTAAATTTAAATTAATTAAAAATCCATAAAAGAGAACATCCAGTTTATCAGTCAGATTGGCCACATCCCAAGTGCTCATGGAGAACACGTCCATCACCATGCCATGTGCTGTATTAGGTGGCATAGCTCTAAGGGCAACTCTGCGGAGGACCTGGTATTTGGAGCCCCAGAGCTACAAAAAACAGGAAAAAAAATCAACTAAGCAATCAAGTGAGTACTAGACTTGTTTGTGGAAATTAATTAGTAGGTAATTGAAAGGGAACATACTATAGGTGTGCTCTCTCATGGTTGGTGGAGATGGGCAAGTAGACAGGGAGGATCACTGGTCACTGTTCAGCATCACCCCTCACCGTCCCATGGGTGGGAGACTCTGGAAGCAATGGGTTCTGAGGAGCTCCCATGGAAGGGAAATCAAACCCAAACCAAAACCCAAATAGGATTATCTAAGAGAAATGTATTTTGTAACCAAATGAACTCGGGGACCATGTGGACCATCTTAAAAGCAGCCTTTTCAAGACTCTGACTAGCCAAAGCAATTTTGAGAAAGAAGAACAAAGCTGGAGGAATCATGGAACCTGATATCAAACTATACTACTCGGCTACAGTAATCTAAACAGCATGGTACTGGCATAGAAACAAACATATTCTATTCCAAACATATATTTGGAATAGAATAGAGAGCCCAGAAATAAACCCACAACTATATGGTCAATTAACCTATGACAAAGTAGGCAAGAGTATAGAATGAGGTAAAGAAAGTGTCTGTAATAAATGATATTGAGAAAACTGAACACATGCAAAAAAAAAGAAATTAAATAACATTTTTACACCATATCCATGAATAAACTCAACAGTTCTGGTCAAGATGGAGGCATAGGTAGCTACGCTTTGCTTCCTTGCACAATCAAAAGAAGGATAATGACCAATCTAAAAGCAAAAAAACAACCAAAACTGCCAGAAAAACCAAACTGTATGGAAATCTGACAACTAAGGAATCAAAGAAGAAACATTCATCCAGACTGGTAGGAGGGGTGGAGCCGAGCAGCTGGGGTGGTGAGGATGAAGAACAAGACAGCAACTGGCAGACTGGGAGTGGGTGAGGTGGTGGCTGGTGGACCAGGCAGTCCCCTGTCTGTGTGCAGATGAACCAGGAGGAACAACTGGAGAGCAGGACAGACCATGCAACCCATGTGGGAAACTAAAGCCTCAAAAACTCTGGCTGTAAAAACCTGTGGGGATTGTGGTGGCAGAAGAAACACCCAGC
>PVKM010012208.1:0-32025 GCA_004027735.1 Carollia perspicillata | reverse complement strand
GAGTTCACAGGAGGCAGAATTTCTTTGCCTGCCCACCACCGAAGCCAGCGCCTGGGCCCTGAGCTCCTCACCTGCTTCCTTAACATCCCTAGTGCAGACGGTGCCAGGACATCCGACACGTGGCGTCTTTGATGTTCCTCTTTTCTTCACTGCCCCCAATTCCATCCCCTCAGTTCTTTTGGTGTGACTTCTAAAGTGCATCATTAATTCAATCATTTATCGTGGCCGCCGTGCCTTTCACCTAGACACCTTGACAGCATGCAGCTGGGCCTCCTGCTGTCTCTTCCACCCTCCAGTTTGTTCTTCGCACAGCACAGGGACCTTCCTTTCCGATTTTCTGTTATTAAAAAAAGCAAGGAAACGCTCGGCGCTACTGGGGTCAAATCGGGATACAGGAGCTGGCTGGTCCCAAGGAGCACACGGAGATGGCCTGAGATCACTTGGATCTCGGGAGGATGGCTGGAGACACGCCCCATCCTCAGGCCGGAAACTACCGACAGTGGAAAAGGCCTTTTACTCAGGAGAGGATGCAGGGGAGACTCACTCTCCTCTGCTCTGCCTTTCCTGCTATCGGTGGTGTCTTTCCGCCCCGCCTTTGTTTCAGACTCGAAACACAGCATCAGCCTCTCTTCCTGGACTAGCAGATCCCTCAGCTATTAAGAGACCTCTGGGTTGGGTGGGGCTGCAGCCTGCTGCATCCTTGGCTCGTTTTGCTGAGGTCCTAGTTGTTAAAAGCTTCCATGCAGGGCCAAGCAGAGGGGCTGGGCTTTGACTGCGAGCCTCTGTGACCTCCCCCAGCCCTGGGGTCTGGGCACTGGAGGGCTGGGCCTGTTCTGCAGAAATGGAGAAAGGGGAACTCTGCCTCCCTTGAAGAGACAGGAAGGCAGGGAGAAAGAGAGAAACACTGATGTGTGAGACAAACATCGATCAGTTGCCTTTCCCACGCCCCCAACTGGGGACCTGGCCTGCAACCCAGATATGTGACCGGACTGGGAACTGATCCTCTGACCTTTCTGTTCTCAGGCCTGCACTCAATCCACTGACCAGCCAGGGCATAAACCCTTTCTTTTAATAAGACTTGCAGCTGCGGAAGTTAAAACTTTTAACACATACATATGCTAGTTAACATACCATTCATTAATACGATGAATGGTATTACCATTTCTCTCCCCAGTTTGTGGCTCAGTGCTTGGCACACACAGGCATTCAACACATATTTATTGAAATACTGAAATGTTCAAAGTGATACTCATACTCCCCTCCTTTTAGGGAGGTGCCAGCTTTTCCTGTTTCCCCAGACCAGGGCAATCCCACTGCTTTCTAAAAAGGAATGTATAGGCTCCAGAAACGGATGCAGTAAACTGAGAAAGAAAAAAAAAAAAACCCAACCCAACAAACTCTGTATTGCATCTCCCTGGCAGCTGTTGGTGAACCAATAAATGGACATCTGGAGGGAAGGCTGAGCCAGAACTCATTAAAACCCCAGTCAATGGCTTTCCTCCAAGAATGCTGCCTTTTGCATATCTGCATAATGATACCGACGTGGCAGCCCCTGACTCTGTCAGGGCACTGGAGCATGCCTGCTGGGACCCAGATGTGGCTGGCAGGGCCCTCGTCTGCTTCCTGCTCAGCCCCCCCCCTCCCCCGGCCTCCTGGGTGTGGAGCCCAGGGCAGAGCCTGGAGCCAGACACCCCTTCTCTGCTGGCTCTGGCCCAGCAGATGTGGCCCTTTCCTCTGCTAACGGTTCTTATACTGTCCCCTGCCTGGAGTCACCTGGGAGGCTTATTAAAACTGCTGGCTCCACGCCCCTCAAGTTCCTAATCCAGTAGGTCTCAGGCCGGGGCCCCCGATTTTTGTTTCCAACAAGTTTCCAGGCGATGCTCCTGGTCCTGGGACGACGACGCTGCGGGAAGCACGGATCTAGGGCAGTTCTTCCCAGTCTGCGGGGACACTTACCGTGCAAAGTGCGTCCCCAAGAGCAGTCGCACTAGTGTCACCTGGAAACTTGTTTGAAACTCAGAATCTGAGGCTCCACCTGACCTGTTGCATCGTACTCTTCGTTTTAACAAGTTTGAAAAGCACAGAAGGAGGGGGGAAATATGCAAATTCCTGGGCTGGCCCTCCTCTGCCCCCATGGCCCAACCAGAAGCAGAAGTTCACAGGTAGGCATCTATCTGCACAGGTAACAAAGTTCCCTAGGGGGTTCTTACAGTGCAGAGTTACAGGACATTAACATCACCCGGGGAGGTTTTGAAACTACTGAGGTCTGACTCCCTTAAGGACAATTAAAAGCAGAATCTCTGGCCAGTGTGGCTCAGTTGGTTGGAGCGGTGTTCCATAACCAAAGGGCTGTGGGTTCAATTCCTGGTCAGGACACAGGCCTGGGTTGTGGGTTTGATCCCCAGTCCTGGAGCACAGGGGAGCACAGAGGGATTGATGCCTCTGTCTCACACTGATGTTTCTCTCTCTCCCTTCCTCTCTCTCTGTAAAAGCAATGAAAAAATGTTCTTGGGTGAGGGTAAAAAGCAAAGAAAATCAGAATCTCTGACACCGAGGCCCAGGCTTCAGGAATTTAACAAGCTCCACAGGACTCTTGCGTGCAGGATTGGGGCCGAACGCCCACCTTCCCCTCGGCTGTGAAGGCGGCGGCTAGGAGGCACGTCAGAGCTGGGTCCACATCCCGGCTCCGTCACCCATTCAGTGAGCTCTCCTTGGGTCACAACCTCTCTGGGCCTCAGTTTCCCCCTCTGCAACCTGGAACGATGCTAAGATAATAAATGAGAATGTGGGGGTCACTCTGGTCAACAGCCCTCCCCCCAGGAGAATGCCCGGGGAGGAGGGATGCTGCCACACCCCCAGCCCTCAGCAGACCTGTGGTGGGCCTGGGGCAGTTGCAGGGGTGGGAATCACCCCGTTTCCCAGAACACACTGGGGCCTCTCAGGCCCTGGCCCCTAATCCCAGCCCAGGACTAGGACTAGGGTTTTCCATGGAGCGAGGCCTCCGTAGAGGCTGAGCGAAGACAATAAACTACATTCACAGTCCCAAATACGACTTTTCTCATGTTGAAAACACCATCAGAAAGGTAATAAAAGGGCTTTAAAACTTGTTCACGGGTTGAAATGCCTATGTTAGTGTGGTATTGCTGTGTAACGAGTCGCCACAAACTTGGTGGCTTAAAACAATGCCCATCAATCATTTCACCATTCTCTGAGTGCGAATGCTGGTGGACGGCTGAGGGTCTCCCAGCTAGAAATCGTGGCATCGGCGGGCTCCTACCTGCAGGCTCCGGAGTAGGGAGCATTGCCCAGCTCACGTAGGTGGTCATAGAATTCCGTTCCCTGCGGGTGTGGCTCCGAGGTCCCCACTTCCCGGCTGGCTGCCAGCGGCTGCTCTCTGCTGCTGGGAGCCCCTCCGTGTTCAAAGCAGCAGCTCTGCACCCAGCTCCGCTCAGTATTCAGAGCTCTTCGATTTCCTCCTCGGCCACCAGCTGGGGGAAAACCATTTGCTTTCCAGGGGCTGTGTGGTTAGATTGGACCCACCTGGATAATCTCCCGTTTGCCCTCAGGGGAATCAATTAGGGGGCAAAGGTCACGGGGGCCATGTTCGAATTCGACCTACCACGACGCCTGCCTTGTTTTTATTTTGAAACTTATTAACAGTTTGTTTTGGCACAATGAAAGATTACAATATGTTATGTACACTCACGCTTTCCTCAGAAACATCTGGAAGGGCCAGCTCCGATAATTCGATGATGGTCGTCACTGGTTGTTAGAATTAGTCTAACAACTAGTGTTAGAACCAGTCTAACTTGTAGAGGAAATCTTCACGTTTTCTGCTCCTCTATTTTCTGTAAAGCTTTTGCCTGGAGAAAGTGTTGATTTTGTGAAAAGGAAAAAGTTATCTTCAAAAGCAAAGGAGTCGACGCTCCCTGATGTTAAGAGACACTAAATTAACACCAATTTAAGTGGTGTGGTTCCGGTGCCAGCGCGGCTATGCAGATCAAAGGGAGAGAAAACCTGGCCCCACGACGCCAGCCGATGTGTGTGAGGACGAGACGCGTCCCCGGGAGGGCAGAGCGATTGCTGGACTCCAGCTGGTGGGAGAAAACTTTGGGGCTGAAATTATTCAGTATGAATAATCCATCCATCTTAGCGTTGACCACATTCAACCTGGATTTGAAAGGTAACAAGAAAATGATAAACAGGTTAGGAAATAAAACTAAATTCACAAATGTGAGTTTTCTACAGCTGAAAACATGATTGGAAAGACAATGAAATGATTTTAAATTATTTGCTGGTATAAATTTCATGATCTTCAAAAAGAATGGTTAGGCTATTGATAAAATACCTTCAAAGGTTTCCTTCATCTGGGGGGTATTTCTCCTGGTTGAGCTCTCCCAAGTACGTCAGCCCCAAATAAAGGTGTTTCCACGTCGCCAGATGCCCAGGGGTTCCCACCGAATGGGCCCTGCCATGTGGAAATGCTTCTCCCGGACATCCTCGGCCTCTCGCCGGGCGTGCGCACCGAGGTGGGCTCCGGGGGAAGAAGGCCTTTCCCCACACCACACCTAACTGTCATTTCCCTCTCTCCTGTCTTGCCCTGCCATTGAGGGACAGCCTCTAGGCCCCGCTGCAGACCCAGAAGCTGCGCTGCGGTGTGATGGCTACTCGTTCTCTATGTATCGATGACCTACTGTGTCACTGCACTAGATGCTATGGGGCAGATGACTTGCTGGCTGCACTCAAGAGGTCGGCAGCTCTGCAGATTTCAGGTCCTGGTGAAATGTGTTGAGAGCAGGGCTCCAGGGGCAGTGGCCAGTCACCAAAAGCGCACATTGCAGATACCTGCTCATTATCCTGAGCCGGGGGTGGGAGGGGGCGCGGAGAGGTGGACGGGACCCTGGGCGGGGGTGCCTGGTTCTATTAGGGCTCCCCCTGCCCAGCTCTAGGCTGAAGTCGGCAGGGTCAGAATGAAGGAGGGCTGGCTCGAGGGCTGGCTCCTGGGCTGCGTCCAGGCACTTCAGAGACTGGTCTTTCCCATCATCAGCGGTGTTCTGAGGAGCTGCCCCCGCACGACTGAAGAAGGGAGGACAAGGGGCCTCCCCCAATCCTCGGTGTTCGAGCCCTGCCGCCCCCGAGGTGTGACTAAGCCTCTCCGTCTCCGAGGTCACCCGGGCTGCTCCCCTTGCCGCACCTCTGGGAGCCTGGCTGAGAGCCGTCAGCAGGGGAAGGTCCCTGCAGGCAGGCGGCTTCCTTGAACAAATTATTTAGGAGCCGTTGCCAAGACGCCACAGGGACTCACTGGCGGGAATGAGAGTGGTTTCCCATCTGCTCACTCAGAAACTCATTTCCGCCCAAACGAGGGTATTTAATAGGACGGCGTTCCCCTCTGTCTGCTGTTCCCAAACCTCAGAACTTCCTTCTCATGGAACCGGAGGCAGAGGATCCTGGAATTGGGGGGCACTCTCTAAGCAGGAAAGTTCTCTCCAAAGGGGCTGGAGGATTGGTCGCCTGGTCCAAAGGAGGTGACCCGCCCTGAGGTGTGATTAAGCAGCCAGGTGTCGCTCCCGGGCCCCAGGTGTTCTCCTCGCCCCGGGGCCGGCTGACCACGAGCACCCTCTCTCAGCGGGGGACTCTTCTCAGACAAAGTGGTCAGAGGCGAAGCTGGTGGGCTGCCTGGGGACGGTGATGCCACCAGGCCACCATCGGCTTTCCTGCAAAGCAACCCTAGGAGCGTGCAACCTGGGTATGTGTGTGCCCTGACCAGGAATCAAACCCGTGAAACTCTGGTCAGCGGAATGACGCTTCAGTCAACTGAGACACACCTGCCAGGGCTGGGCCCACCTTCTTAAATGAAGGGGGCGTTTGTTCTCTGGAAACCAGGCCCCAGGGTTCCAGTTTTTGAGTATTTGCTGAGTGCCAGGCCCTGTGCTAGGGGCAGACACCCAGGCGAGGGACAGGACCCCACCCCACAGCAGCAGCCCCCCTGGCTGGGGAGCCCCACAGGAAGTGGGAAATCGCCGCACAGGAGTTGTTTGGGCTGCGGTGGTGGGCGCACAGGGCAGGGGGAGGGCTTCTGATCCAGGCTCCAGGGGTAAAACTGAGTGGCTAGATTATGTCCAGTTCTCTGTGCCCCTACAGGGTTCTCAGCCCCTGAAAATGGCACTCGGACCACAGAATCTGTCCTCTCACCCTGCTTTCCCCACTCTCTTAGGGGCAGCCCTCTCGCCTCCGGAGGGCGACCCTGCCAGGGTTGCCGAGGACATTCACGTGGCCGCACCCAGTGGGCACGCCCATCGTTTGCACAGCCGACACTGTCTCCTTGCTGAAAGGCTGTCCCGTCCTGGCTGGCGCGAGTGCACACGCTGGTTCTCAGGCCCTCCGCCGGGCCTCTGTCCCGGGCACTCTTCTCTGTCTGACAGATGCATAGTGGTGACTGGAAGGTTATCGACTCTATTCCCTGGGCTGCGCTTCACACCCCGTGACTGCTCCGTAACCGCCCATCTGCGCTTCTCAGTCCGCACCCTCCCCCATCCTCCCAACCCCGCTCTGCCCGGCAAGGAGCACGACCTCCTCTGTATCTATCCGTCTGTTTCTGTCCTGCTTCGTTTTGTTTTTCAGATTCGACTGTTGACAGACATGCACTTACTGCCATTTTAGTGTTCCTATTTTCTATTTTTTTCTTCTTCTTAAAGAAGACCCTTTGACATTCGTATAATACTGGTTAGGTGAGGACGACCTCCTTCAGTTTTCCCTGGTCTGGGAAGCTCTTTATCTGCCCTTTAACGCTAAACGTTAGCTTTGCTGGGTGGAGCAATCTCGGCTGTAGGTCCCTGCTTTTCATCACTTTGAATATTTCTTGCCAGTCTTTCTGGCCTTAAAATGATACATTCATGTATGTTTTACCACAATAAAAAAAATCTGATCATAGCACAGCTTCCCCATCTAAAGCCCTCCAATGGCGTCTCCTTGTCTTAGGAAAAATGCCCAGAATTCCTACTACAGCCTGCAAGGCCTGGCGTTGTCTAGCTTCCCGGCAGCATTTTCTCTACTTTCGCCACTCCAGCCACACAGATCTCTGGAGCACTTGCCTCGGAGACTCTGCACGCTGTTCTTTCAGCCAAATCCTCTTCCCAGCCTCGTCGTCCTCCGAGTGTCGGTGGCGTGAGCTCCACCGCCCGCCGCACCGAGGGCAGGCTCGGGCCAGCAGCCGGCGGGGGTGCAGATGGCTCTGGGGGCGTTACCCAGGCCTTAGGCCCGTGGACACGTGTGAGGGGCTGTCCCAGACTCCCACGGCCACAGCACTTACTCTCTGAACTACCTGCATCTGAGCTTTGGCCAAAGGTCACCGAGGAGTTGGGCTTTCTTTCCACGCCGGGCAGGGAGGGCCGGGGCAGCCCCACTGGACTCTCTGGGTAGGGCACCAGGCCCATGCCTCAGTTGATGGTCTTCCCTCCTACCTGTGGAAAGTTCCAGAGCTCAGTGTCCTGGGCAGCACCTCTCAGAGCACGACATTACGCTGTGGTTCCAGGCATAGAAGTCTTTTCCTCTGCATGAGAATCCCTTTCCACTTTCTTCTTCCTGACAACCACGTGGCTGGGGCGTCCCTGGCTGCCGTGGGTCCCCCTCCCCACCCTCCAGCAGCTTGTGACCGTGTTATGGTCGGGCTGTGCGGGCAGAGACCAGGCCACTGGGGCTTCTCAGGAGGGGTGGGGCTTTTGAGTCCTTTCTGGCCACCTGGTACCCATGTCCCGCTTGCCCTGGGCTCCTCCTCCAGGGACCCTGTGGGGTGGGGCAGATGGGGGCGGACTGGACAAGAGGGTACGACCCGGATTCGCATGGGCCTGGACTGTGTGCCAGCCTCTTCCTGTTCTGTGACCAAACTGCTTGATCTCGCCGAGCTTCTGTTTCTGCAGCAGCGAAATGAGAGCTCCACCAGCCCTCACCCATCTCAGAGCACTGAGGTCAGGAAAAGTGGAGGCTGTGACTTCAGTTCCATGGCCTGCTGTGGTGGCGGGCCTTTGTGCCCACGGCTGGGCTGGGCTGGCCTGGCTGCTGGCCAGTGAGGCCAGGTCTAGACAGCCCGTTTCCTGTGTGCGGAAGGCCCACCCAGCCTAGTCGGTCCTTGGACCCCAATGCAGAGTATCTTTGCAGTCCCTTCTACACATCCCAGAGGATTGGTGGCCCCAGAGTGACAGCAGAGAGAGAAGAGACCAAGCAGAGAGCCCTCTCCCTTCTCCCTCTCCCTCTCCCTCCTGGTCGGGGTGCAGAGGGCAGGGAAGGAAGGCCTGGCGACCCCCTCTGGCCTTCTGACAGACAGGGCAGGGGCAGCACGCTCCTTCCTGCGGCAATCGCCTACCCCCAGCCACGGCCGCTGGCTGATGCCTTAACCAGGGAGTCCATCTCCTGGCGGCAGCACCGAATACTTAGCCCAGTAGTCTCCAGGAAAAATGTGTGTGTGTGTGGGTGTGGGTGCGCGCGCGTGCGCGCACTCTGTTTGGACCCCAGAATGGGAACTTGACCCTCTGGGTCTAGGAGGAGAAGGCGGGGTAATGGCAGTCCCAGGAGGATCCCCCGGGAGCTGAGAGAAGAGTGGCGCTCCCCTTTTTGGGGAGTCTGGCTGGGGGCAGGGCCGAGGTCGGAGTGACAGGAGGACAGGGTTTGGCTTTTTCAAGCAGTCCTGGGGTGACTTTTATTTTATACCTCATCACTCGGGGTCCGACGTTCTCACAAAGCCCACTGCGTGCACCCTGCGTGCTGAGAGCGAGGTGGATCCGGGCACACCCAGCGCTGGGCCAGCCCGTGTGACGGCCAGGCCAGGCGAGCAGGGCCGGCGACACCTCCCCTCTTGGGACCCCCTCTCACAAGCCTGATCATGTCCCAGGTTAGCTCCCTCACCTCCTCTCGCACCCCCCATTCTGGGGAGCTCCCGTGTGTCCCACGCCCGGCCCCCACTCCCTCAGATTTCTTCACTCTGCACAGGACCATGGGGCTGCCCTTCCCAGCCCACGTGGATACGCACGCAGGCGGTAGCGCCACTGGCTGACCAACGATTCTCTTCTAGCTGTGAGATGAGTGAACGACTTTATTGGATGACATGTGATGTCTGTGCGGCAGGGCCGTCTGCTTGGCCACCGCTGTTCCCAGCAGTGGACAGAGAAGCAGCAGCGGTGTTGGCTCAGTGGGTCCAGTAAGTGAAACAATCTCTGCCTGCTGGAGAGAGGCAGCCTCGGCCCCGGGAAGTGTGGGAGGATAGGACTGTCCCCTTTCCCAAGAAAGTGGGCTGCCTTTGGGAAAACACACACACTACAAGGCTCTCAGCTGCCCTGATCCTGAGCAGTCGCGGCATGATGACAGTAAGAGTACCGCCCTGGCTCAGGGGTGGCTCAGTAGACTAAGCACCAGACTGAGAAGCAAAGGGTCCCTGGTTCAAATCCCAGTCAGGGCATATGCCTGGGTTGCAGGCTAGGTCCCCAGTGGGGGCGTGCGAGAAGCAACCACACAGTGACGTCCCTCTCCTTCCCTTCCCCTCTCTCTAAAAATAAATAAAATCTTTAAAACATTTAACAAAGGATGCCTAGTGCAGTGCTGAGCATATTGTAGGTATCATCTTGTTTCATCCCCATGACAGACCTATGAAGCGGATGTGGCGGTCACTCACATCAACAGATGAAGCAGCAGAGGCACGGGGCGGTGAAGTGATGGACTGGAGGCCACACAGCTGGGGAGCAGTGATGCCATGGCCACACCAGCTTGGGTGCCAAGGACGATGGAGAAGACAAAAGGAGCAGGGGAGGGGACTGGCACATCGCCGGCACGGAGGGTGTGGCTGGAAAACCTGGGCTCGCTCGTCGTGTGCTGGCCTCTGGGGTCAGGAGACTGGGCTTCCAGTCCCAGCTCAGCCATTTTCTCTGTCCCCAGTGGCTCCCTGAGCCTCAGTCTCCTCACCTGTGTAATGGGACCACGCAGGCGCCCATTTCATAGGGTCCCAATGCTATAAGGGAACATGGACGCTTCAGGCCGGTAAGAGAAACGCTGGTGAAGTAAACCCTGACGACCCCACGGCCCCGGGGCTGGTGAAAGCGGAAATGAACACAAGTGCCACAAAGACTGAGGTTTAAACCCCATGTGCTGTCTGGGTATCTGAGGAGCAGCCCGTCCTCAGGGCTCCCAGTTGAGACGCTCCCAGGGGTGCTGTTGGTGTGAAGAAGCATCACAGCCCCGAGGACAGAAGCCCGTCCCCAGAGAGTCCCAGGCCAGCACAGTCCCCATCCACACGGGCATAGGTTTCTTTGGCTTTATTATTACAAACACATCATAGCTCTGCCACCTCTGGGAAATCCTGGGCTCTGCATGCTCTGCCTACCCTCTCTTGTCTACCTGGCCAACAGAAGTGTCCAAGCCACGTGTAGACTGGAGACACGTTTGACAGAGCAGTCAACTCATAGCTTATGGTGCCGCCATTTCTCTGGCGTGGAGAGCTAGCACAGACGGAGCCAGGGTGCCCGAGACGCTGGGCTGCTTGACACATGTTTTGGAAGCTCCTGTACAAACTGCGGTTAGCTCTTTCGGAGCAGGGGTCGTAGGCAGGAGGTTCCATGTTCGGGACAGGTCCTTTCTGAAAGCGGACGTCAGGCAGCGACACCCAGGTCTCTCCATGCAGAGGGTTAACAGCCACGTGTAGAGAGAACAGAAATGAAAAGTACATCTCTCTCCCTCCTCCCCCAACCCGCCCAAGGCCCAGATCTCACTCTGGTGCGGCCCATGTACATTGAAGTGTGCTATTTGGTTTCAGAAACATTCAGTCTCTTTGGCAAACTGGGAGAAACTGGCCGGAGCTGCAGAAGCGCACTCCTCCCGCGGCGCTTCGCGCTAGTGCTTCATCCTCTCTAGCAGCCGCTGATACACCGGGGCTGGAAGAGAGGGGCCGGAAAGGTGAGAAGGACACACGCTCCCCCACGCCTGGGGCCTGTCAGGTTCTTGAGTGTGGGGCCCACGGGGTCCCCTGCGGCCATCCTCCCCTGCACCCAGCAGGTCCCTTGTGGTTTGTGAAACCTCCTAGCGCAATGAAGTTCTGAACTGGGAGTTTCCACACTGCCAGCTTGGAACCACGTCCTCACTGTGGCTCCCCTATGCACAGTTTCTAGGCTCCCAAAGCCAAACATTTACATCAGCCCTGAAAGGCTGGTACAAACTTATCATCTCCATCTTATAGAGGAGGAGATGGAGTGCTCTGCACCTGGCCCCAAAGACCAGGCTGGCTTTATCGCATCCCGAGGTTTTTATCCCTATACAGCAGATGGTAGGGACTGCCTGCATGGGGGTAATGCCCAAACAGGCCTCTGGGGACCTTGGACCACACTCACCTAGCTTCACAGAGCTCTGGGCAGCCTGAAAGAGAACACAAGGTGTCAGGAGTTTGAGTGACAGGTGTGCCTGCACCTGCCCATGGCAGCTCACTGCCATCCCCAGAACAAATGCTGGGGGAAGAGGAAGGGGGACGTGGAACTGCCAGCCCCCGGGGAGCCCCTCAGTTTGCCTCCGCAGCCCTAAGTGACGTGCAAACCCATACCAAGTGGAGCCTGAGGTGAACATTCCCAGGAGACCCCAAAGCCATGCTTCCACCAAGACCCCAGCCTAGAGCTTGGGGAGCTGGGACTGCACAGGGCAGTCGGAGCTCAGGGCCGAGAACCTTCCTGAGGGGCACTAAAGACACCCCTCCGTCCAAAAGGAAAGCAACTCATTCCAGTGGCAGGCCTCTGCATTCGGGGTGCCTCCTGCAGACCCTTTTCTTTGAAACGCAAGCCTTCTGTTTGGTGCTCCATATTTCCAAGGGGCTCCACCTGCCCCGAAGTAGCAGAGCAACCCGGGTGGGGCTCCAGGCCCTGTGCCCAGGGGGTGAGGGGGGAAGCAGGAAGGGCAGCAGAGAGAGTCAGAGGTCCTGAGGAGGGCGGAGCTGAGGCAAGGGGCGAAGGCTCCATGCACAGAGCTGGCCCTGTGTCCAGAACCCACACCACGGCCCAGGAAGCCCCCACAGCACCCGAGAAGGGCCGAGTCATGGTAAACAGGCCCGGGCCGAGGCCAGGCCAGGCCACCATCAGGCGGACTCAGGATGGGTGGCCCTCCTTGGAGAGGTGGATTCTGGGCCTGCCTCTGCTCTCACCAACAGCAGCTTCCCCACGGACAGGGGCTCAGAGGCCTCCGTTTAAGTCCTGAGAAGCCGGGACTGCCTGGGTTCCTGACCCTGAACCCCACATAGGCCAGGCTAAGGACGCCCGAAGGGAGAGGGAGGAAGTTTCAAGAGAGCCCTGGGGCAGCAGCCGAGGAAGACGGAGGATCTGGAGAGGCCCTCTGTGGCCCCAAGAAGAGAGACAGGGCGTAACCAAGGCCGCTCAGGCCTGGGCCCAACCTAGCAGGCATCTTACCCTGGAAAAGGCTGCTGCCTGTTTGAAGATTTCAAGTGCAGAGTCTGCCAGTTCATCCCCTCGTTCCTGAGGTCTGTTGGCTGGAGATGAAAGAAAAGGCAGCTTTGGTGAGAGAGAAACTATTAGCGTGCCATTCCTAAAACCAGCGATTTTCAACCGGTGAGCCGCAAGAATTTTTAAACCATGCCGTACCTATTTAGTCAGGGGCACTGACTTCTTTTCCCTTAGATTGTCAGATTAAAAGAATGACAACAGCCAAGGCATTAGCTGTCCAATGTGAATGAATCAAAACGATGCCTGTGTTTTTGGTTCGGTCCACAAAGAACACATTTTTGGCGCGCTGCAGATCTTTAGTAATTCATTTACGTGTGCCGTGACGTGAGAAAGGCTGAAAGTCGCTAACAGCCACGGCTGAGGGGCGCCGTAGGGCTTTCTGGCCCACACTTCCCACCGAATCTTTCCCTCACAGGTTTCATAACGCAGGACGGAATCTGGCCCATGGGGAGAGAGCACAAGGAAGGAGAACGCGCAAGCGAGGGCGGAGGCCGGCCACGGGCTCGGCTCTGCTGGAGGCGCAGAGAGCTCCCGCGGGGGCGACGCTGTGAGCGCCGAGTTCACGGATCTGCACGTGACCACAGGCCGGGCTGTGTCTGAGTGGGCGGAGCCAGCCAGGCTGTGCAGAGGGCCAGGTCTGGCCTCTCGTGCCTCGTTGTGGCGGCTTTAAAAGGACAGTTCCTCACTTTCACTCAGCCACGGAGATGCCGTCTGCGGAGGCAGGATTGCGTGTCCTACCTTATTCTTATCTTTGCTTAGAAGAGCTTTTTTTTTTTTTTAAACCAAAGGAACCACAAATACTCTAATATAAAAAGCTCCTCTCACGAGCATCAGAGCTCCTATTACAAACTGGTAAGATTCAGGTGTAGGAACCCAGTCCTCGTGAGACAGTTCAGTAACAGATAAATGCTGTTGAGGCTTGAATGTCTCTGATGCTCTGACTCCAGACCTGCAGAGGCGGCTGCAGATTGAGGACCCCCTGTGTGTGGCTGCGTGGGGGCTCCACCACACGGACTCCCCGGCCAGAAACAGTCACGCACGCAGATCTCGCTCGGTTTTAGTTGCCATGTTTCAGAAAAGCTTTCCCACCGCACACCGAATGCTAGGGAAAGGCGGCTGTGCGCACCGAGGGGGAGGGGCCGCGGCGGGACCTTACCTGGGGGCTGCAGGACGCTGGAGATGGCATAGACCACGCCGTTGGTGGCCATGATGTCGGCTTCCGCCACGGGCTCTTTGTTGACATAGACGACATTGTTTTTCTGGGAGAAAAAAAGGCAATGGTTGCTGAACGCAGAGCACGCTCACCTCAGTCATTCAGCCAGCGCTGATTCAGCGCGTCGGGACGGCGGGCCCTGGGCTAAGCGCCGTGGGTGCCCTGGTGACAGCGGGAGTCCCCGCCCCCTGCAACCCTCTGGCCTGCTGGACCCGCCCCGGCCCCCCCTTGCGGACTCAGCGCCCCGTGATTCACAAAATGCTCTTCCATGTTCCTCACTTTGCCTTGCAGCAGTGTCCGGTGAGGAGGCGGGTCGTATTGCCTCACTTCACAGAAGAGGAAACTGAGGCTCCAGAGGGGCCAGGGGCTTTCTTTAAAGCAAGTCAGTTGGACGGATAGGGACAGAAGCCGGGCCTCCAGCTCTGGGTTAAGGGCTCTTTGCACTTTGGCCCGATGCCCTGGTTGGGACTTGCTCACAGGAAGCGCGCCTGGGTAAATCCATCTAGGCTTTCCTGCACGACCCACATATCAGACCCACGGCTGGGAGGGGAGACCGAAGCCTGTGACCAACAGGACCTGACAGGCAAGTCTAAGAGCTGGGAGAGTCTCAGGTGGCCCTTCCTGGCTCCCCCCACGCTTTCCTGTGCTCTGGAGAGAAGCCGATGAGCAGAGGGATGGCCGAAGGGCGGGGGGAGAGCCAGGCGCAGAGGCTGAGCCAGCTAGCTGCACACTGGAAGCGTGATCCCTCCGCAGGGGGGCCCGTGGCCTTGGCTGGGGCGGCCAGGGAGGCCTCAGGCAGCTCCCCAGTGGAATGTGTCTCAGGGTGCAGAGCGAAGGAAGGCGCATAGGGCAAGCATTTTCGGATGGTCTGGCTCATGGCACAATTCAGTGAGCCCTGGATTTGCGTGAAGGGAGAAGGGGAATGGGGATTTATCTCTCTAGACATATAAGTCATTGCCCATCATCTCCTTAAGGGAAGGAAGATCCAAGAGCCTCACCTAGATGCCCATCAGAGCCTTTATTTCCCTACAAATCTGGAAGTTCTTATTCACGTCTAACTACACTGTCACTCAATTTCCCTGAAGATCCTTTTCTATTTTCTTCTTCTTTTTTTTTTTTTTGGACAAAATGCACTCAGAGATTCAAGGTATGTCTTAAAGACTGTGTGTGTGTGTGTGTGTGTGTGTGTGTCTACTGCCGTTGCAGGGGAGAGGAGCCCTGGAGCCCGGGTGGGATGCCACAGCCAGCCCTTTAATTTGCAGGCACACTCACTGAGCTGATTTCTAGCTTGTCGCCTTGGAGAGACTTCAGTCGCACCAGGGCCCCGATGCCTCCGCTAACCAGGATTTCATCACCAACGTGGTATTTCAGGATGCTGGCAAGCTCCTTGGCATTGCCTGCAGGTTTGTGGGAAAGAAAGCAGAGTTAATGCCAAGGTTGGTCACTGGCGTGGCCAAGGAGGGCCCACAGGAGAACATACAAGGGATCACCCCTGAATTGGAGAATTTGCCCGGCTAACAGATACTCACCGAGCACCGCTGTGTGCTCAGCCCTCTGCCCCACCATTGCCCGGTGACCAGGCGAACAAGGCATATGTCCATGGCCATGAACCTTCCCTGCAGCCAGCGGGCTGCCGAGTGGTAGGTAGTGCTGAGAAGGAGTTAATCCATACCCCTCTGTGAGTGTGACTCATGTTTCCCTGAGCTAAATATTTGCTTGGGAAGCCGGGGAACCTTCCAGCCCTGGCATCTGGGACATCTCATCATCAGTGTGGCTCCTGATAGTTATAACAGTAGTGAAATATTTACACATTCTGCTCTCAAACGCATATTCAGAGACTGGCTATTTCCTGAAGGGAGAACTTGAAAGAGTCGACAGCTGCAGTCTGGAGGAGCCATGGAGCCGATGAGGTCAGGGCCGAGGGGGCATTCCCGCCCGGTCCCCCGCCTCACGCCCCAGCATTCCTTCCGCCCACGTCAGCCTCCCCGCCGACTGGAAGGCATCAGATGGCTCATCAAGGTGCACAGGCACTTCCCAAATTAAGTGTGGGAGGCAGTTCTTCAAGCCGCCAGCTGCTCTCTCATCTCTATGGAGGCAACCCCCTGATCCTCACATCACCAGCCAAACGGCTGAATGTCCCCAGGGCTATTTCCAGCATCTTGGAACTGAGGAGGCAGGAAGTTTTAAAGCATTCTGGAGAGTTCACTTGGTTATCGACACATCCACGTTAGTGCTGTGGGAGGGAGCCGCCAGGTACCAAGTGATCCCCAAACACGGAGCCTGCGGCGGGCCAGAGCTCCCTCCCCCAGAAATACTGCCAGCCCCTGAGGTGTCTGCTACTTGGCCCGCCCTCCGTGCCCCAGAGTGCGGGGGTCCGATCCTGCCCACGGGCCCGCAGGAGGGCGAGTTTGGGAAGCTTGGCCCTCACCCCCCTCTGCTCCCACACGGCTGAAAATGAAATGGAAGCTGAGCGGGCTCAGGCCACCTGGGGAATATTTCATTCCTGCTGGACAGAGAGAGGGTGGAAAGTTTATGTTCAGAATGAACTTCTCCCCTCTTCTCAGGAACACACGTCAGCGTCAGAGACATAGGCATTCATTCAGCAATAAAGAAAATTAAACAGGACACAAATTCAGCTCACAGCTGCCTGCAACCTGAACCTTCTATTCTGTTCCAGAGCAGGAAGGGAGGTGTAGACTACATGGCCCCAGGATTTGGCCCAGGTCCTTCCTCCTCCTCGGTAGGCCCACCTTCTGTGGTCGGTGGAAGTGTCTCTCATGAGCATATGCCAGAACTTGGCACCACAACCCCGTCCCCCTTCCCCTCTACCCCAGCCGTACCTTATGGAGGGTGCACGCTCAGCACTGTGGGGAACACCTATTTAATCCTCAACGCACAGAGCCAGGTACTCCTACCATCCTCATTTTTCTAATGGGAAAACTGAGGCTCAGAGAAGTTAAACAACCTGCTAGAGGCCATTCAGCTGGCAAATGCCAGAGCTGGGACTTGAACCGGCATTCAAGCCATCTGGGAGCCCGAGCTCTTGACCACTAGATTTCTGCTCAAACATGCTTGACCTCATTTCTCAGGGCGGTGACCAAGTCCTCTGTACAGCTTTTAACCCGGGGATAAAACGTGCGATGCAGGTCGATGGCTTCCATTCATGGGCCCTGAGTGGAAGCCATGCGGCGGTGACCGGCTGGCTGTTACCCTCCAGGGAGTCCTCTCTGCTCTTCTCTGCCCTGTTTGGTGCCAGGAAGGCTGACGTTGAGAAACGTGTCTTCCAGGCTCGCTCATTCACCTCCTGCAACCAGCCGACGGAAGGCCTGGCAGGCAGTGGGCGTGTGGGAGGGGAGCCGGGCTGAGGCACGAGATGCCCTGGACTCTGAGGGCAGCTGTTTGTGGCTCTGCCTACTGTCCTGTGCCCCTGGTCCCGCTCTCCCTGGTCCCACCCACCACCCTGCCCCAGGCCTGGGGCGGCAGAGGCTTCCCAGGGCTCTTAGTCCCTGGGTGCCGTCACCCTTTGCTGGATCCTTAATCCTACCCACAGCTCTGCCAACTGTCTCACTGTTACTCATCTTTCAGTCACACCCTTTGTGCTGGGCCAGCTCTTTCCAGGGGGACCCTGACTGACACAGGGACTTCGGAAAAGCTGCAACATGGACTCAAGCTGGTCTTTACCCAAAAGTTTGTTCCGTTCTCCCGGTGGCATGGCTTGGAAAGCTTCATCTGTGGGGGCGAAGACCGTGTAGACCCCGTCCCGGTTCAGTGTCTCTGTCAGCCCTGCAGTCTGGATGGCGGCCACCAGCATGCTGTGGGTACATGCACAGAAAATGTCACCTGCCTGGGGGGGCCGCCTCTTTCCCTCATACACCTCCCCACTGCGGGCAGCTGGGGCCCAGAGCACTGGGACTCCCCCCTCCTCCCTATGCACAAAGAGGGACAACTAATTCCAGTCTGCATCTTCTCTCCTGAATGCTAAGCTCAGTTAAACGGCCAGAAGTCAGAGGCCAGAGGGGGAAGGAGGAAGGAAGAGGCAGCGGCACGGCTGACCCGGAGCCTGGCCGAGCCACTGGGCCCCGGGTGGGTCTCCCAGGCTGTTGCACAGGTGGCTGACCTCAGTAACAGGAGGAGACAGACACAGAGAGCCCGAGAAGGAGCGGCAAGAACTCCTCAAGCACAACTGGCGGACACTACACAGAGTGGGGCTCCTGTGCACTCGAAACTGGGAGCTCTCGGCTCAGCCGGGTCTGTAGATCGAGGGCATGAGGCCTTCCTTGCACTCGAGTAATAAAAATGCAGCCCCTCCCCGTCCCCCACGTGGGTGAGGGCCACATTCCCCGAAGTAACCCATTTTCTCAGCTGTGGCTTTCAAGGTCCTCTTTCCCACAAGCATGGAAGGTCACATCAGTGTGTCACTAGTGTTCACTGATGCCCGGGGGAGGGGGGGCCTTGACAAATAGCCAACGCCCAGCGTCCTCCCCAGCACGACCCCTTGGCAGAAGCCACGCCCTGGGATGGGGCTGGGTACCTGAAGCGATTGTCCCCCTTCAGGACGTCCATGACGGTCCCCATTGGAGGGGTCAGCATGCGGTCCATGGTGAACAGGGTCCCGTACCTTCCCCTCTTGTCGTGGGCGGCGATGCAGCTGTTCTCAATGCACAGGCTCTGGGCGAAGTGAGTGGGCAGGGCAGGTTACCCCCCAAGAAGCAGCCCCCTGCTCTGCACTGATGGGGTCACCCACGAACGCCAGTGAATACAGCCTGGGATGGGTTTTCACGACTGGGATAAAATAATGTATTTTCTCCGGGAAAGAAAAACATAAAAATGTGTTCCTTAACTCGGAAAGAGGGCCACAGAGGCCCCGCAATGAGACTATCACGTGACACGGGAGGTCCATTGACAATGGCCAAATAAATAGGCCCAGTCTATTGATTTATGTATTTAACAGATGTCAGCAATCTTTGGTCACGTGATGCAGGCTGGTCTGGAGCAAGAGCTCCGGCGTGTGGTGCCTGCGGCCTGACGTTCCCGGGCAACTGCTGGGTTTGAAGAGAGAGACGGGACAGGAAAAGAGACAGGGGAACCTCTGGACCAAGGAGGGCGGTGCTTCAGTCCAGGGGGGCTTCTCTTCGCCCAAGTCAAGGGGGGTTCAGACCTCCATCCCTCCGCCCTGAGTCCCTCGCTCTGCATTCCGGCGGACCGCTGCCCGCCCAGCCGGCCCAGCCAGGGGTGCAGGTTATTCCTGAAGGCCTCCACAAAAAGAGATTCTAATCCTTCTGCAAAAGCTTATTTGACCCTTTGATAGCAGATATATTTTGCAGAAATTCCTTCCTTCCTTATTTTTTTTACACGAACACAGCTCTTCTATTTCCTGGAGCTGAGGGAAGAAGGAACATGATGGAGGACCCTGAACTTACATTACGATAAACGAAAACCCGCAGCTTTTTGCCGCCCAGAGTGTCCAGGGTCTGTCCGTGGTACAGATACTTGGAGGCCAGCTGGTCTTTAACCATGTGGTTCAGAAGCAAGTTCTTCGTGCGGGCATCGATGCGAGGGGTTCCATCTGCAAGAGAGGGTGTGGTCAGGGGCAGGCGCGTGCCCCACAAGGACGAGCGGAGACGAGTGCGGCCAAGAGCCCGGCTCTCCCTGACTTTGGAGACGGAGATCGAGAGATCAAACAAGGCTGTGATACTCCTTAACATCTGGCAGCTGCTGCGAATTAGAAAACAACACAAGAAGGTCCAGAGAATCGAGGCAGTTTGGAGTTTTGCCCTGAGAGGGAGCAGAGGGCATGCATGCAGCTGGCCCCCATCTGCACCGTCCCCAGTGGCCACGACTCAGCGGCATCCCCACTCTGACCGCCTAACTATCACCCTCGCCATCGCCCCTGCAAATGAGGAGGCAGGGGAGTGCTCTGCACCCCTGACGGATGCAGACGCTTCAGTTCTGAGGGCCAGAGCCCCAAATGCATTCTCTGCTCTGCCAAAGAAAACAGCAGCGGCTCTGAAGTTCCTGGTGAAGTCACATCTGCTTTCAGTTGAGCTGGGCGGGAGCGCTAACGTTCCGCAGGGGGCTATAAATCAGGGAGGTGACAGCGGCGGGGCAGCTGCCCCCAGTGATGCACCCACAGGGGCGCCTTCCCTACGTTACCTTTGAAGACAGAATTCAGGGGGGCCAGGAGAGTCAGCCGCTCGTTTCCCGAGAGATGGGAGCTGAGGCCCGCTTGTTGGAAAAGGTTGATGGCGGTGGAGACGTCAGACTCTGCAGCCAACTCAAACAGCGTCTTGGCTACGAGGAAGGAGACAGTGGGTTCAAAAGTTAAAAGTGCTGTTTTCGTTTGTCGTCTGTGCACCCCAGAGCATGACATACATCAGCAGGAATGTCACCTCGTGAGTCAACAATGCCTCCAAACACTGCAGCATTGGGGCACTGCGGGCTCGTCCGTCAGAGGACGGTCACCCAGAAAACCTCCCTGGTCGGGGAAGCGAGGGGAGGCTCAGCGGGGCAGAGGTCGGCCACTGTCCCAGCCCTTGGTCCGGGCACTGTGGAATGCCAGGACTAAGGCAGCCCCAGCTGTGTCATGGCTTCTGAAGCTCAGAGAAGGGCAGTGACCACACCCATGGAAAGAGTTTTCTTCTGGTTTGGTTTTTCCTTTGAAAATCTGGCACTCACGGGACACAGACCTTCCTGGAATTTCAGAACGGGGCGAGGATGTTGAATGAAACCCAAGCCACAGTCCATTCTGTCATTTCTCCCAGGGCCACTGACCCTGGGATGCTTGAGCACTATTGAGAAAGCAATGGCCTTGCACGCGCAGCTGCAGCGGGCAGATCTTCTGACAGGCTTCTGTGATCGCGTCGCTCCCTCCCCTGATGCCTCCGATGGCTCTCCACCGGCCCCCCGGCCTGCAGCTCAGGATTCTCTCTACACTCTGGCTGCAGCCCCCTGCATGCCCAGCCTTCTCTTCTGAGGGGCTGCAAGCTGGGTGCAGGCGGGAAGTCGGCCCCAAAGATCCCTGAATTCCCCCAGCTCTGCGACCACAGATGGCAGAGGGAACAGTGGGTCTGGTAGGATTGAGGCGCCCCGAGGCCTGGCTTACCTGAGTCTGGGATGAGCAGCTCGTCGATGAAGTGGATCACGCCGTTGGTGGCCAGGACATCTTTATTGGAGATGATGGGCTTCCCGTTGACGGTGAGCATGTCGCCGCTGCAGCCCACATCCAGTGTGGTGCCCTGCAGCGTCTCCACGGACAGCCCTGCGATGATGGCTTCCGCACACATGGCCGACTTCAGGATGTGGTTCTTCAGCAGGTCTGGGGGCCGAAGCACACAGGTGGGTCAACGCGGCCTGCCCCTGGCCCTGAGGATCCTGCCCCCTGCAGCACTAACCTTCCAACGCGGCCGCAGTACCTCACGGCCTGGACCCTCCTCTCCTCCTGCCTGCTGCCCCTTTAAAACGAGCCGGGGCTCCGTGGTCGGGCTGCCTGAATTCGAGTCCCAGCTCGGCCACTGACCAACTGCAGGACCCGAGGCAAGTCGCTCAGCCTTTCAGAGCCAGGTGGAGATCAGCAGGGCGTTCATCTCCCAGGGCTGGGGCGAGGATGAAGCTGGGTGTGAGGCACCCAGTGCGACAGAGTAAAAGCCAGCATGTGTTTGTGGTTAGCCAGTTCACACCTGAACTTCAGGGGTAGGGGGGAAAACTCAAAGGAGTTGACCCTGGGACTTCCTATCTACGGACATTAATAAAAATGTGAACTGTGGTACGAAAAGGTGGAAACTCGTAAATGAGGTTATGAATTACTCGTACGTTTTATTTGCTTTTGCACATTTCACCCACAGGTCTGATAGCTGCCAGCCTGCCTTAGGAGCAGGGAATACAAGCCAGTACGGCCTGGTCTCGGCCGCCCCGCTCACCCCCACCATGGATCATAAGTGTAATCATCCAGTTACGTGTCCAAGTGCTGCTTTAGGGACCAGACAGGGGCTGGGGGCCCTGAGGAAGCTGCAGGATGCAGACGAGGGGGATGCGTACCAGCCCCGGCCCAGCAGAGCAGGCTCGGGGACTGCCGCTCACCAGAGTCACCAAGGCCCCTGTCTTTCTCACAGCAGAGGCGAGTTTCCGTTTGTCCTGTGTGTGGGAACCAAAACCGCACTGCTATGGTCAGGGGGGTGCTGGGAGGTCCCTCAGGGAGCTCGGGCGCCTGCAGAAGTGCGGGAGACTTGAAAGCCGGTGCTGACCCAATTCGGCCGGCGGGGAAGAGAGAGGACAGCTAGGTCGCTGTGGGAATGAGGCCTTGGGGATTTAGCTTCCGGAGGATGGAAACTGACAGCAGGGCCGGGGTAGGGGACCTGCCAGGGCCATTGGCGGGGCGAGCTGGGCCAGGGCTGGAAGCCAGGCTTCCAACAGGGCACACTGGCCTGGGGCTGTGTCTCGCCTATTGGCCAGCCCACAAGGAACTACGGGACACTGTGGGATGAACTCGTGGCCTCTGCCTTCCAGCTGCCAGCCCAGGCCCCACTGAGGGCTCTGGCTTTGAGCAAACGGGTCACTGAGCAGGAAAAGGCAGATGTGCATAAAGGATAAATTAGGGGTGGGTTTTTAATTTCACTTTATAATAAGGAGTCTTGACATCTACAAGATCAGAGTGTGCCGTGTACAAACACGTTTTGAAGAAAACATAGTTCTAAATGGGAAGCTGACTATGCTGAGAAGCGCCTACACCTCACCTCCTCTGGGAAGCTTTCCAGACCCTCAGTCTGCATGTGCCCCACCGGTGTCCTGCCCTCATGGCGAGTATCTCTGTCACCGAGGCCTGTTGCTAAGCCTGTCACATTCACCTTTGAGGCTTAGGCCAGACACGCAGAGGCAGCACACCATCGGGACACGGTGCGTCCCCATCTGTGCATCTAGCAATGCGCCCTTTCCTGTCCCTGCGTGGCTGCAAGGAGAGCCCTTTGAGTTTATAGGGTGTCAGAAACGCACCAGGCATGTCGGTCGTACATTTCAAAGGCGGGCTTACGTACATTCAAAAGAAATGAAGTCCTCCCTGGGTTTTATCCAGGAGGAAGAGGGGTGGTTGGGGCACTCGGGGGACCTCAGCCCTCGCACAGGGACCACCAGGCAGCAGCTCAGTGGCCCGAGAACAGAAGTGGACAGGCTGGGGGCTGGTGTGGAGCCTGGTCTCCCCTCCTACTCTCCTCACCCACTCGGTCCTCCCCTGCCCTCCAGTGATAATCACTGCACCCCAGCCCCGAGGCCCACTGAGGAGTGTGGACGGGCCCGGCCAGGAAGAGTCCAGAGCTGACGGTTACCAGTTTTTAACCATCATCCTAGATTACCCATGACACAGAAGGGACACGTCTGACTTGGGCAGACACAGGAAGAGCTCAGGGTCAGCGTGATGACTCCATTTCCAGGATTCCAGGGCGGGCCAGCCCCTCCCCATTACTGCCAAGCTGCTGCCCACCCAGCAGCTTTGTTCTGCCTTTGATCCCAGGGGCCTTCGACTCCCCCTGCGCCTGGCCTGGGCCTGCTGTCAGCCTCCAGCTCTGCCTCCCTCCTCAGCCCAACGGTGACCCTAGGCACAGGCTGCCGACTCCGTGCACCCCTCTGACCAGGCCTCTGCAGAGACCGGCCGGGCCAGGAGTGGCGGGACAGGACGGCAGGTGGCCTATATACCTTGGATGGGCGCAGGCCTTGGGCTCAGTGTGGCTGCACCCATGAGTCGGCAACAGAAGTTGAGGGGTGCTCACCTCTCAAGGCCTCTGGGTCACCCAGTATCCGGTTCAAGGTCTCGGCGGGGATCTTCTCGAAGGCCTCGTTGGTGGGGGCCAAGAGCGTGTACTGGCCGTCGCCTTCGAGCAGGGTGTTGAGCCCCGAGGCGGCCACGGCAGCCTGTGGGGGAGGGGAGAAGACGGAGCGCACCCTGAAGGCTCTGGGAATTTCTGTGGACAGGACACGCACAGCCGAAGCCTCGCCAGTGCTCCCTCGGGGGCCTCCGGGCCTTTGCAGAAGCCCAAGGTGGAAAGAAAGGCCAAGCGGAAGCTCACTCGCTGCCACGGGGGCGGCCCAGCCGGAGCCCAGCCACTCTGGCCGCCTCTCAGGTATTGCATGTGCCTTCTCCCTGCCTGCCTCCAGCCTGCACCCCCGCCCTGCCCCCGTCTTTGCTCCAGTGATTCCTCGTCCTTCTTGGGGCTCTAACTAAAATGTCATTTCTCTAGGCAGTGGATGGGACATTGCCTCATGCCCCCACCTCACCTGCCACCGCCCCCATGAAATGGGCTGTTACACACACTAAAGCAGCTTGCTGCCCTCACGTCGTAATGAAACAGTTATTGGTGACGATGACTTGTGTGGGCCCCGTGAGCATAAGGATCGTGTCATCCGCTATCTACGGAGCAGCCGGAAGGACCCGCAAGCACGGTGGTGTCCCGCTGCTCTCGGGATGAAGCTGCGCTCCTGGGCCAGGTCTGCCCGCAGCCCGCCTGGCCACGCCCCCCCCTCCTTGGCTGACGTCCCTCTGGCCCCTCCGGCCACCTGCCTGCCTCCCAGCCCTTGCTCGTGTTCACTGCCACCCTCCCTCTGCCCGCTGGGCTTCTGACCCCGCGTTTTGTGTAACTGGCTGTTGTCATCCTCCAGGCCTCAGCTCAAAAGTCACCTCTTCCAGGGACCGTCCCCAACCACCTGGTCCCAGCCAGCCTGCTCTGCTTGCCACTTCCTGACTTCGCACGCTTAGCACAACCTGCGGGGACCTCGTTTATTTCCTGTCTGTCGGCCCAGAAAGAACACACGTGCCACGGAGGACACGCATTTTGTATGTCCTGGTCACCTCGCTACCCCTGGCATGCAGGGCAACGCCTGGGAAGTAGCAGGCGCTCAAACGTGTTCGCAGAGGAAAAGCTGGGCGTTAGGGAGGCACAAGGAAGGCATATTTGCCAAACCTAAACGGTAAGCGGTCCTTCGCTGGGGTGAAAGGATGTTAATCAAAAGATGCGCCCCCCACTCTGCGGGAACATGGTTCCGAGCAGACTCCTGACCTGCGAGCGACCCGGGAGGGAAGCAGGGAAGAGCTTAGACAGCAGGGTCCCCGGGCCCTCCAGAGCCACTTCCTGAGGCCCCCTGGGTGCCAGCCCGGCCCGGGGGTGTTTGTCTCTCTGTGTTGGAGATCTCCAGGGGAGGAGCCGCCCCACTCCCACTCTGCATCCTTTGTGGTCAGGAAGTTCTTGAATCGGGGCAGAAACCCTGACGGGGCAGCCTGTGTTCACTTCCTCTGGGCGGCTGTTGCCAAGAGGAACACCCGCTTGTCGCTCTGGTTGCAGGACAAGTGTCTGCTGGGCAGTGGGGGAGGGGCAGTGTTCTGCGGCCCCCTCGCTGCTGGTCCGGGCTCCAAGGAAACATGGGTAGGGCGGGAGCAGGGGTCCCATGGCGGGGACATGTCAAGAAGATCATGTAGCCCACTGTCCATTTATTCTAGCTCCACATGTGGGAACCCCAACTGGGAGGAAGCACCCCTCACCTGTGGAACCCACAGGGCAGGCCTGGCCGCTCAGAGGACCCTGGTCTGCTGTAGCCACAAGCCACTGACTTTCCAGGGCAGTCGAGGGAAGGAAAGCTTCACACAGAAGACAACGGGCTGAGGGGACTTATGGCACACGATCTCAATGTCTCGCTGGGGCCACGCTGGGGCTCTGATGAATGGATTCTCTAAATTCATGGGCATTTAGAGGAACTGGCTTCATGTCCCCTAAATGCCAGAGACCTCCTCGGCTCCTCCCACAGAGGCAGCCCCTCTCAGGAGGCAGCGTGGGCTGGGCCCCCGCCCCGGGCAGCGCCTCACCCGAAGGGTCTCGAAGGTGTCCTCGATCTCAATGATCTGCTGGATGTTGTTGGTGGTGGTGGAGATGACCTTGTCAATGAGGTGCACCACTCCGTTGGTTGCGTGGTGGTCGGCTTTCAGCAGCCGGGCACAGTTGACGGTCACGATCTGCCCGGAAAAGCGGCGAAGACGAGTGGTCAGCGCACGGAAGCACTGTCTCGCAGCCCCAGGCAGGGAAGCCCCAGCACAGCACGTGGGGCCCACAGGCTGTGGGACCAGAGAGCCCGAGGAGAAGCAGGGGCAGGGGCCACAGGGGCATCTGCAGCTTACGCCCCTGTGGGATCACAGCTCGGGCGCCAGCCCCCGGGGCCCAGGCAGTGCCGTGCTGCGCCGCAGGACGCCCTACCCCGTTGGGATAGTGGTGGATCTGGATGTCGGAGTTCTGGTACATGGAGGTGAGGGCCAGGCCGTGCTTCAGCTCGTCCGTCAGGACGCGTCTGTTCACCATGTGGTAGCGCAGGGCGTTCAGCAGCTCGATGTTGACGTTGCTCACCAGGGAGTCCAGCACTTCCTGGGGGGAGGGCAGTGTGGCGCTTAGGGGGCTGTGGACCCCAGGTTCAAGAGACGGGCCATTGCCACCCAGGCCAAGATGCTCTGCGGCCCTGGTGGCCCAGGCCTCCACTCTGCCAGGGCCGCTCCCCAGAGGACACTGGGGTCACCTGTCCCATTGGAAGAACCCGGTGAGGTCTGTTTTAGCTGGAGGTCCCTGGCTTGCTTCCCGAGACAGCGGGAAATCCCTGCAGAGCCTCATCCTTCACGCCCGCCCCTTGGGGAGTAAGGCAGTGCCCAGGAAGAGCCCCCACCCCACAGAAGGAGGTCGACTCACAGCTGGCAAGGAAGCCCAGGCGTCATTGCTGGGGGCAAAGATGGTGAAGCTGCCCGGCCCCTCCATCTCGGGCCTCAGCTTCTCAGTGCGGTCCGTGTACAGCTGAGTGGTGGTTGATCCAACGACCCCCAGCGTCTCATAGAGGTTTGACAGCGGTAGGGCTGCAGGGGCAGAGGACAGAGCGGGGCGGGCTGTGAGGCCGCCCCCACCGGGCCACACCCTTCCTTGTCGCAGACAGAGGACGGCACGTCTGCAGGAAGGAGCCTGTGGGAAGGGCCGGAGACGACGGCCTGCTGGTGGGGGTCTAAGCTTCTCAGAATAACTCGGTCTGATGCCCCCCTACTGGAACTGGACCAATTGGCAATTTTTAATCATTTTAACCACCTCAGAGCACAGCTTTAGGCCCCAGGCATTGAGATGATGTAGGCAGGAAGGCACAGCAGAGTGTGACCAACCAGGCTTCCAGGCTTATCAGTTGTTGAGGCTCGTCCCCAGAGCGAGAGAACTGCACGTGAGTCTCTGTGGCACTTGGTGCGTCTGCAGCCGCCGAGGGGGCCCTTCCCTCACACGGCGAGCCTGCTGCTAGGGCCCGGGGTGTGGCCCTCGGGCGCAGAGGCTGGGCTCCCCGCTGCTACGGTCACGCTCCTTTCCCATTCCACATCCCCACTTGTCCTTCCACTTAGGCCAGGAAGGCCATGGCCCAGGGGTGCCAACCACACCCCTCAGTGACCCTGGCACCCACCTAATTGGCCCCCTTCCTTTTAAGTCTTGGTCTCACATTCTCAACTAATAAAATAGTAAATATTTCAAAGTTTATAAAACATCTCCTCTGCGCAGTCCCTGGTGGTGCATGGAGACTAACAGGAGGCTCCACCAACATTCACAGGAGCCACGCGGTCCTTGGCCTCAGGTGGCCATTTGTGGCACCCTCTGTTGCCTGGGGCTAAGCCCACCCAGCCTGCCGCTCTCCCCGCTGCGGCACTCCAGTGGGCCGGGCTTCCACCGAGCGAGGTGGGGGTGGCTTGGTGTTCCCAGCCCAGCCAGAGACCACGCCTGTCCCATCTGCTCTCTAGCACGGCAGGTCAGAAGCGCTGGCTGTGTTTAGAATCACTCCCGGCTGGAGCCAACAAGGTCTGAGCCGATGCACACGGACAGGACGCTGCAGCCTGTTCCGCTCAGTCTCCAGCGTCTGTCCTCTGGCCCTCGCACGGAGCCTGGAAGTCAGAGGCACGGGGCGGGGAGGTCCACCCAGCCTCACCCCTTGGGCCCCACGCAGACGCTGCTGCCTTTTGGGTGGGTGCTCATCCCCCCCCACCTCTGCCCTCCATCCACACCGACGGGCAAGGCCTGGCTCACTCACCTGCGGGACAGCCCTTCTCCCCGGGGACCTTTTCGTACCCAGGACAGCACTCGTAGCTGATGACTCTGCAGTGAGACACACACAGGCAGCATTAGGCAGGGCTTCCGCCTGCTGGTGGCAGCGGTCCTCTCCCCGGGAAGAGCAGCCTCCATCAGCGAGGGGAGTGGCGGGTAGAACACCCTGCCCCTGGAGACCGTTCACTACATCACGCCGGTGCCTTTCATTGGCAAGGAGCTTCCCACTCCTCCTCCACTTTGTGGCATGTTCCTGATGGCTGCCAACTGGGAAATGGTTGGGGACGGCGGTGGCATGTGTGACAGTGGGATTGGAAAAACACACCAAGAACTTATCTCTGATGTAGTTCCCGGGGACCCAGTAGTTAGTGTCCCTGAGAGGTGGCAGGGAGGGCCAGAAAGAGCCCCAGACCTGTCCGGGCTCGAAGTCTGCCACTCACGACCTGCGACCTCCCAGGCAGCCCCGCCTCATCCTCTGGGCCCCGGTTTTCATCTGTGAAACATAATCTGCGTGTCGTGTGATGGTCACTGGGTTAAATCTCTCGTGTCCTTCTAGCTCTCGGGTCTAGTGACCAGGGAGGGTCGTGTGCGTGTGATCAAGTTTTTCTCGGCTGCGGGGAGGGCCATATAAGAGGACCGAATGGCAATGGAAAAAATACAATAAAGGTTATAGATTTTAAAAAATGAAAATGAAAGCAAAGCTCCTTTTATCAAGATGTTTTCTGAATTTTTTAAATTAAAAACAAAATTTTAATCAATGAAAACATTTGTACGGTTTCAAATGGAAAATATGCGAAGGACTATATAGTAAAGTGCTCCCCACGCACCCCGGTCCCCAACAGCCCACCCACCTTCCGGGAGGCAGCCGACACTGCCCGTGTGCTAGTCTGTGTATTCGGAGGAAGGAGCCTGGCGGCGTACCGTTGTAAACTTCGAAATCCTTTGGCAGAGAAACTTACAGATTTCTCCTCTTCTAACTCAGACCCATCCATCACGAGCATTTACCTCCTTCTGGACGTCTGGAACACCCAGCTTCAGCTAACCCCTGTTCTGAGGAAGCCCCGAGAATTTCCAATATCACTGCAAGGAAGTGGGTGTTCTCTCTTTAAAACATTTGTCTTAACTTACATCTACTGGAGGTGATATTCATTGGTAGGATCACACGGGTTTCGAGTGTACAATTCTATGACACTTGATCTGTCTGTCGCACTACGTGCCCACCCCCTGAGGTCACATCATCTTCTGTCACCACCCATTTGGCCCCCTTTGCCCTTTGCCCCCCGGACCCGCCCCCTAAGGCCCCTCCCCGGCAGCCCAGAAACCAGACGCCAACGGCCATGTCCTCCCCTTCCTTTCTCACACACGAGATGCCCTTGGGGACAGAAGAGAACTCAGAGTTTAACTGCGGCTGGTTTTACGGGCTTTACAGGGAGCTGCTCACCGCCGGGCAATTTAATGACGTCACAGAGGGGCAGGCGGCTGGGGAGGACGGGCTTTGCAGGGGGCGGGGGGCAGTGGGGGAGCGTGTTCTCAGGGTGGGCCCAGACACCCTGCTCTTGCTGACAGTTGCACCGGAATCGCCTCAGGGAAGCCCTGTGAGTCCTGAGACGAGGAAGCCCTGTTGGTCTGGGATCCAGCTGTTCCAGTGACGGACCGGCTAGGCTTCTCCGGCCGCCAGGAGCCACGCGTGTCTTGGGCAGGAACGCTCCCCCGACCCCAGGGCCAGCGACGAGCCCCGTGTACTCTTCGCTGTCTTGTCCTCTCCACCCCACCCTCCTCCATCCCGGTCCTTCCGAGCCGCTCATCCCTGTGCTCGTAAGGGCTCCACAGGCTGGTGCTCTCAGGACTCAACTTGACCAACCCACAAATTACCTCCGAAAACTACAGGAAAATCTGGTTGACTTTAAGGATTGACTTCAATCCTTAAGTTGAATTAGATGATCTCTAAGGTCCCTTCCCACCTCACACTCGGAATTCTAGTCAATGGGGTGATTTCCAGGGGGCAGAGAGACCTCAGAGAAGGAGAGAGCCGGCCTCTCCCGGCTAAACCCAGGGATGGTGCCAAGCCTTGAGCCCACAGGATGAGGGGACGGGCACCCACACGTGGGACCCCAGGCTTTCTCTGACAATACCAGGGCTCTCTGACCGGGGTGGGGAGCGGGGATTAAGTCATGTCTCCCAAAGCTTAGTTTTTTCCCAAAGGTGCCTGGGTGACATTCCATGAAGTTGGAGAAGCACAAATGGAGGACGGGTCTTCTCCCGCAAGCCTTCCTTATTTCTGGGGACCCCTGCACACGTGGGTGCTACACACACTGTGCCTCGAGGCCCCCAGCCACGCCGGGCCTGCTGAGCCACGGGAGTCACAAGGAGACTCTTCTTCCAGGGTGTTAGCACCTGAGTTTCATCCCCGAAAACCACGAGAGAGCTCAACAGCCCAGGTGACCTCATCGGGGCTTCACTGAGGACAAAGGAAAGCCAACCCCCCAAGTGTGCACTGGTTCCTGTGGCCCAGTGTGCATGCGTGTGTGGGGATGGGAAGTGTGTGTGGGGGAGGGGCAGTGGTCACAATGACACAGGAGAAGCTGTGTGGTGGGGAGGGGAAGTGGTCAGAATGACAGGGGAGGAACGGAGGGCAGGGAGGAGGGGCAGATCTGAGAGAAGAGTCTCCGCAGGAAGGACGCTTCCCCGGGGTCAGAAAGCTGCAAGGGCTCCGAGGGACACGGGGTCTCTGAGGCTCACAGCCGGGGAGGGGCAGATCTAGGACTCCTCCCGGATTTCAGCAAGTCCAACCCCTTTCCCAGTTTGGTAGACCGTGCGTGTACAGGGGTAAGCAGGGGGTTTGCAGAGTTCGGCAGTGAAAGGTCACAGGTGTGTTCTCCAGTGTGACAAAAGCCGCCCCTCGTCAGCATTCCCTGTGCCTCTCCAGGCGGGCGCGCAGTACCCGTGTCCCCAGCACGCTCCCCTACAGGGGCTCAGCCCCCCAGCTGAAGGCTTCCTCCTGGTCCTCTGCCAGGAAGCTTCTTCCCATTCCTCTCCCCCGGCTGACCCCTCCCTCCCCTGCCCTCCTGCTGCCCAGTCCGGCAGCCCCGGTGCTCTCGAGGTGAGCAGGGGGAAGCCCAGCCTCTCAGCCCGAGCCTGGCAGCCCTACGAGCTGAGATGCTGCCACAGCGGGTGGTTGCCTGCTGCCAGCTGCCCCAAGAATGCCCACTGTCCTCGGACCCTGTCCGTATGGCCCCAGCAGCAGAGAGCAGCTGGAAACTGAAGACTGAGAAGACAGCCGTCGAGACAATCTTGACCAAATGTTCCTGGGCAAGGGGTCTGTTCTCAGTCCAGTGCGCAGCCCTGGCCCCGGGGAGAATGCCCGCGCCGTGGGGAGCCAGAGCCGGGGTCAGCCACGGGGTCGCAGGCCTGATGCCATCCCTCTCGGATTCAGGCAGCCAAGGATGGAGCCCATGGGGAGCCCCCACCTGAGTCTCCCCAGTTCCTGGGCTTCCCTGTGCGGAGGGGACCAACTTGTTGGTCTTTCGATTGAATCCCATCAGCAAAAGCTGTTCTAACAAAGGCGTCTGGCTCTCCTCCGCCTGACGCAGTCCAGGAAGGAAAAATCTCAGGTTAGAAAAGGCACGTCCTGGAGGACACTGAGACCTTCCGGCTTCCCTGGCCGGGAGAGCCGCTTGAGGAAGAAAGCGAGAGAAGGTTTAGGGGGGCCCTGCAGGAGGGTAGAGCGATAGTGTCGATCCACGGTCGGAGAACAGAGATGCTCCGGAAGCTCCCCTCCAGTGCCCCCCCCCCGATTTTCAACTCATGATTTAATTGAGAGAACTTTTGGTGTCTCTCTCCCCAAATAATTTCCCAAGGCGTTAATATAATAAGTTAAAACAATCACTCTCGCCCGAGTATGCTTCATGCTCTTGACCGGCTACCGTGGCTGTAAATACCCTGGAGATGAACTAGACCTTGGATGGCGGTGGAGCAAGGAGCAGAGCCTGAGAGCCGGTTTCCTGTGACAGAAGGCAAACCGTTCAGCATGTCATGATTTCCAAGAGGAATCGCAGTGCAAACACAGACCCACACTGTCTAGACATTCGGTGCTCCCGCAGACGGGCGGCCTGCCGTGTTCATTTTCTGCACTGCTGGCCTGGGACACAGCTGAGCTTTCTCGAGCTTCCCAGCAGAGGATCAAACTGTGGAGCCCGCTAGAGAAAGTGGGCTTGTTCTAACTGACTGTCCATCCCCAAAGACCCTGCCACTCCCC
>PVKM010012207.1:0-31986 GCA_004027735.1 Carollia perspicillata | reverse complement strand
CCTTGTCCAACACGCTGCCTGGGAGTCTCACCTGGGCTGGGAGCCACTGGGGTGCAGAGGGTAGGAGATGGCCCAGTGGTCAGTGGGGTGAGGAGCTCAGAGCGGCGTCGGGTCTGATGGCCCCCTGTGCATGATAGAGGCGGGGTTCTCAGGGCCCTTCCCAAAGCCAGCTCTGCAGCCCTGGCCCCTGAGCTGGGGCCGCCCCCTCCCGCTCCGCCAGCCCATCTCTGTGTTGCTACAGCCATTCCCTCCTTCTCTCCACCCTGCTCCTCCCTTTTCATCTTTGGCTTGTCTTTTTTTAAAAACCATCTCTTCTTCCACCTCATTGATCTCTCCTTCGCCTTTTTATCTCGGCCCTGCTCATGTGTGCTTTTTTCTCCTCCGCTGGCCATCTCTGTATTTTCTCTGCCTCTCCTCTGAGTGTCTGTGAGGTTTCTGCCATCTGCTTTCTTCTCTCACTCTGTTCACCTGCTTTCCTCCCCCCTCCTGGCCCCTTAGTGCCTCTCCTCCATCCCGGGCCCTGTCTGGCTCTTGTCATTCTATGTCTCTCTTCGTCTTTCTCCCTCTCCCGTTATTCTAAGTCATGAGTGTCTGGCCCAGCAGGGACAACACATTCCACAAATTACCCAACAAAGGTGCAGGGAACATGCTTCAGGAGAACAGTAGGGGCCTGGCCCTGATGCGTGTGTGTGGCGGGGGCAGAGTGGCTGGTGGGGAGCAGGAGGCCCAGGAGCCGTCAGGTGTGGGCACCCCCCAACAGCTGGGCAGGAGGTGTGGAAGGGAAGCAGGAAAGGATTTTGTGCAGACCGGGCTCTGGTTGGCTTTCCAGCAGCATGTCTTTCTTCCAAAGCCAACCCTTTGATCCCTGGAGACTTAAAAGGAGCCATCTGCATTTGTGTTTCCTACAGGTAGTGTGGGGGGTGGGGAGGAGAGGGGAGGGAAATGGGGAGCATGCTGACAGGGGTTACACTTGGCTTCCTGAGCCGTGCGTGAGCCCCATCTCTGAGCCTGTCACTGGGCATGTGTCATAACCGCCTAACAGGGCTGCTTTGGAGAACAAATAAGTTGATGTGTTGTAGCTCAAAAGCCCAGGACAGGGGCTTCAAGGGGTCTGATGTGGGCCAGGAACAGAGCCGTGCCCTCTCTAAGTAACTCCCAGGGCTTACTATAAAAGCCTTCATTTCCTTGAGGTGACTCACCTCCTCCAGGAAGCCTTCTAGATTAGCCCCAGTCACCAGGGTCCTCCCCAGACACTGAACCGTTTAGTGCTTAGGTACCTTGTTCACTCTCCCTGTCGGAATGGGTGCTGGTCAGTATTTCCACCTCTCCAACGCATCGGAGGGGGGCTAAGGGCAGGACTGCATCTTTGCTTTCCCTCGTAGCCCCAGGGCCTGGCTCTGGGGGAATGAACAGGACATTCTTGGCCATAATAATGCGGAAGGTCTGATTTTCAAAGCACTTCGGCAGATGCTCTAGCAGTTGATTCTCATCCTGCCCAGCGAGGAAGGCGGGGCATGGATTAGGGACCCCATTTTATAGGCAGAGAAACTGAAGTTCAAAGAGGTCAGGTAACTTACCCAAGGTCATTTGGCAAGTGGGACTGGTAAGAAACCCAGAGCCTGTCTGCAGCTCACATTTTGCAACAGGGAAACCGAAGCAGAGAAAATGGAAACAGAGCTCCGTCCAGATTGAAACCTAAACTCCTAGGCTTTTTCTTTCAAACTTTAACGACCAGACCACTCTCCTGACCTCCTCGCGGTAGACGCACACTCAGGGGACAAGGGGCTTTCAGAGAGAGCTCAGAAGTCCCAAGGCTATGCTGAGGGGGCCTGCCAGGTGACTTGCTGGGTTAGAGCACCAGGCTCTGGGGACCCCAGGTGTGCCATTGTGGCCCTGCCCGGGGGGGGGGGGGGGCACGGGTCCTGCCACAGGTGACAGGAGGCAGGGAGATGTGCTGAGTGGGAACCCCCTGTCCACCTCTTTCCTCTTTTGCATGCCAGGCTGAGGGCCTGGCGATGCCTTCAGCTGCCCGGATCAGGGAGCGCAAGAGACAGGACAGTGGGCTGGTCCCGTGAGAGCGTCCCACAGGCCCCATGCACGACCCCGCCTTCCTTTCAGACGGCATGGAGTGTGTCTCCTGTGGTCCGAGGACTCGCCCCCGCGTGAAGGCCTCTTTCCAGGCCCCTTGGCTCTCAAGATCTCTGAGCTCTGACTCAGAATCCTCGAGAGTTCTTGAACTGGGGCTCCTACCCCCTCGGCCCTAGGGCCTCAGGATTATTGCCCCAGCCTGGGTTCCATATTTCATCTGCCACATTGGCCTCATTTATTATGCACTGGTCCATTTTTCCCATTTTATTAACGAAGGATGCCTGTCCCTGCGCTCATCAGAATTTCCAGTGTTTCTGTGCTGGTAAAGCACCAGCTAAGGGTAGAGGTTTGACACTCGAGTCAGAAGCTGCCACTGAGTGAGAGAACTGGCAGGATTTCCAGGACAATGTTTGAAATAATGAAAAGAGCTCAGGGGCCGCCCTTGCTGTCATAATAGACTCTTGAGGGTTTGGGCCCCGAAACTGAGTACATAGTCACATAGTAGCATAGTCGCGGGACTCTTCTGTGGCACACATGGGCTACACACATGCACACACACACATGCCCATACACACACACACACAGAGGCAGACTGGCATGCACGTGCATGCACACGCCCAGAACCAGCAGCTGGGCCTGGGTTGATGTGAATTGCTCACCAATCCAGTCCCTTAGGCTCCGCTTCTCTCCTCACTCCCAACATCGTGATTCCTCCCTTGGGGCTGTTCATTTTGAGCCCTTCCTATAGGAGCTGTAAACTGGGGGATGGGCTGGGACTTAACTATCTCGTCAGGAAATGAGACCTGTGGACTGAACACAGGTCAAGCAGTGCGGGACATGTGCAGTGGGCAGGGGCGAGGCCCAAAGCAGGAGCAGAATGGGAAGCCACAGCCCACGTGGAAGGCGCATCGCCCTGGGGTAATCTCTGGTGTAGTGGGCCCGTCTGGGTACTTCCCTGCCAGGGTAACTTTTCAGGCTCTGTAGGAGTGGCAAGGACGACCAGGCTTCTGGCAGCTGACTCTCTTCAAGGCTCATATATTTTGCCTTAAACTGTATTTTTGGGTTTATTTTTTTTGCCGGCAGATTTATCTCCATAGTTAGATTTGGCTTCAGCTGGTGTTACAATTAGTATGCATTCCTTAAGAAGGTACCCCAACAGATGGAGGGGCTCAAACGTGTGCCTGGAGCTGGGGACGGCTTGCCTGGGAGGCAGTGACAGGCTACAGATAATCCTTGAGGTGTGCCATCCACCCGGACAACTGAGAATTCACAACATCTGGCAGGTCCTAGGAAGACGGCAGATAAAGGTGAAAAAAGCCGGCACCCCCAGCCCGGGATAGAGGATGCAGCTCATCACTGAAAACCCATGGGAGCTGGTCTCGCCCTATACCTTCCTGAGTGGGGTCTAGACGGGAAAGGAGGGTTGTGGGTGAGAAGGGGACTACTTCCGGCCAGCTACTTCCTGACATCTCCCTTCGCCTCTCTGGGTCTCAGTCTCCTTATCCATACAATGGGACGCTTGGCCACCATAACCTCCAGGGTTCCAAGATGGAGACCAGGACGTTCCTCCCTGGCTGCTGAGGCCTCAAGAGATGGGGTGGAGCCAGAGAGAGGCAGCGAAGACTGTAACTGCAAGACCAGAAGGCGCCTGGTCCAGGGGAGGGGGGGGCAGAGAGCAGCGAAGTTAGTGCTGTGCCCTCCACCTCGGCTATTTTTACCCTAGAACACTGGCCTGCAAGAGGCCTGGCTAAAAATACCAGCAGCCCAGGCCCTGAGCATCCTCTCCCCAGAGAGGCGGGATGGGGGCTGGCGAAGAGCTGGGTGTGGGGACTGGGAGCCTGAAGGGCATTCATCCTTCTCCTCCCCAGGGCTGGGGTGCCTCGGGAGTGACTGGGATGGAGACCCCTCCTTTCGGAGAGCACTTCCCTCTAAATAGCTCAAGAATAAGCTCGTTTTTGTCATTTTTGGTAATCTCAGCCAACGCTGTCCACACATGTACATATTTTTTTTTTGCCCAGTGTAATCGGAGTCTGCTACAGTTATTTTGTGTTCTGCTCTTTTTCACTTATTCTTTCATAAGCATTTTATGTTGCTATGTGGTCTTCATATTTGTCATTCTTAATGGCTGCATAATATTCCATCCTAGGGATTAAAAAACATTCCCCGATTGTCGGGCATCTGAGGGCTTCCAGTTTTCCATTATTATAAATAAAGCCGCCCTGGACATCTTTGTGTGTGTGGCTTTTTCCTTCTCATTAATTATTTCTGTAAGAGAAGTGCCTAGGTCAGACGGCAAGGCTGTGTTTGTGCCTCGTTTGATGTGGCTGGCCAAACTGCTTTTCAAAGAGAAGGAAGGAGGTTTAATGTAAGGATACGTCCCGAGCTGGGGGCCAAGGGCAGTCAGGCTTCAGGGAAACCGGAGCTGGGAGCCAACAGGAGCGCGAGCAGCTGCCGCCTGCTCCCAGGGGCCCGCCTTGTTTCAGCTTCTCTGCTTTCGCTGCTCCAGCTCTCTTCCCTAGCTACTTTTTTTCTTTCCCTCCTTCTTTTTTTTTTTTTTTTTTGACCTAGCAGGGCTGTCAGCTCTGAACACATATCATTTTCTAACCGACTGCTCACATGTTCTAAGGGCTCACTTTATCCCAGGCACTCTACTGATGGCCTGTGTTGATAATCTTAATCTTCACACCACCCTCTGGTGTAGAGATGTAACATGTCACAGATGGATAAACTGAGGCATAAGACTCAGTAACTTGCTCAAAGATGCAGTCAACAACTGGTTGTACCAGGTCCCACCTCACTGACTCACCTCACTTCAAGCAGGTACTCAGGACCCCTATACCAGTTTCCCTAGAAACACAGAGGCCCCCCAAATCTATCACTAATGGTCTATCACTTCTGTGTTTCCAAGTTAAAATTTTTCTAGGGTCTATAATTTACATACAATCAAATGCACAAGTTTAAGTGTTCTGTTGTATGCCTTGACAACTATATGTACTTATGTAACATACACTTAGGTACTCTATACTCCAATTAAAATATAGAACATTTGCATCACTGCAGAAAGTGTCTCGTCCCACTTTGCAGTCAATCCCCTGTCTCCTCCCAGAAGGAAAAAACAAATTCTGGTTTTTATTAGCAAACATTAATTTTGTCTGTTATCTGAGTTTCAATTCTGAAGAGGGAGAACCTGCTTGGCTTAGGCTGGCCTATGGATTAGAACCCTAGGTGTCAAGGCCCAATCACCTGTGATAAGGGGAGGGATTAAGAAGGAGGAGTCTGGGCCTTGAGGGCTGGTGAACATACCACCCCAATGCGCCAGCACTGAACTTTGCTAGAAACTATCAAATGGTAGTATAATTGGTGTAAATGCTAACTTGCTTCTTTGGTTTTTGGTAAATCAGAACATGTTTCCACATGTTTCTTTCTTTTTGTGTGTGCCATCTGTCTACATTTGCTCATCTAAATCATGCTTCATATCTTACAGAACAACCACACAGAACAACCACGTGTGGGCAGGGGCAGCAGTGGAACAAGGATGGTTTCTCACTGAATGACCTCTCTGTTGTCCTGAGACGTGGTGGCAGGGTGGGGCCTGGAGCGGGGGCTGTTTAACGGGCTTTCTGATCGGTGTTTGTGAGAAACTACCTTCTCCCTCCCAACTTGGCATCTTTCTTGGACTAGGCCATCTTTAACAGGGATCTCCTCGGCCAGGAGGATCTCTGCATTTGCCCTTTCCTCTCTGGTTCCTTCTTCTGAATAAATCAACCTCTAGGAGTTCTCAGGGGCCTGCTCATCCTGTGGGACTTCTCCCTGAGCTGCAACCCACATCTGCTCTTTGTGGGTCTGAGGCTTTTCTCTCATACAGTTCCAAGCTGAATACATACACACTTTTCCTTCTGAGCCCCCAGGGAGAGAATTTCGGTATTTGCACCTCTCTTTGTGAAGCGTACCTTGTTTTTTTAGAAGGAGCTGAGGGTCCTCTCCCACCCTCTGTCTCTAGGTCCTGTGGGTGACAAAGGGACCACTGCTATGGCTCTGAGGCCAGAGCCTTCCATCTGAGGTTAAGGCCTTGCAGGTAGCATGCTACAAAGTAAACCACACAGCTGCCACAGAGAGTGAAGGCTCCAGGCCCAGTGAGAGACGCGTGTTGAGGGCACTAGAAATGTTGAGCCAGAGAAGCCCCTGTGGACAAGCAACGGGCAACTATCAGGTCAGCCTTTAATTAGCAGTCAGATTTTGTTGCCCTGAACTGCCTGATCTCGCCAGCTGTTCCCAGCTATAGAATAGCCTATGGGGGTGGGGGATGGGGGGTGGGGGAGTGTGGCAAGAGAGATGCTCTCTGAAGCCAGGGATTCAGGTTCACCCATGGGATCCCCGCTGCGACTTTGGACTCTGCAATCTAGCACTCCATCCCAACCTCTGGCACCCAGCACCCATCCAGTGTGTGCCGGTTCATGGACAGTTCATGGCCGCCTCTTTAGGCGGGCTCTCAGTGCACATTCCCCTGCTATGACTTGGAGGTGCTCAGAAGCTGCCCGTGGGCAGTGGAGTCAATAGAATCAGCAGGAAATGGTGTTTCTTTCTGCTGGTTCCCTGGGAAGTCAGATTGCTTCTGACTATGCAAAACCCAGGCTGCCTGTCGTCCGTGGGTCACCATTTTCCCTATATCATGAGCCACAGTTCTGAGCTATTTTTAAAATCTCTGCTCAGTATGGTCCCTCCTACCTCACAAGATTGGTTGACAGAATGTTGTGGGGCAGGTCATTTGTTTCCTGTGGCTGAGACTGCCAACTGTTCTTTTATATCTACTTTCCTCTTCTATGATAATAGAAGTTTAGTTGGGTACAAAGCTCTCCACCAAGGACTGCATTTTCCTGCTTCACTTGCTGCTACATGTGCCCTGTGGCTAGATCCCGGCCAATGGGATAGCAAGGAAGGAGTGCTCCCTTTCATCTTTCCCTTCCTCATTGGCCGGAATGCAAATGTGATGGCAGGAACTGGAGCAGTCATTTTGGACCACACAATGAAAGCTGCACATGGAGGAAGATAGAGCAACAGGCTTGAAGGAAGCTGGATACCCGACACCATTAAGCTACCACATCATTGTGGACTACCTACTTGGATGTTTACGTGTGAGAGAGTTCAACTTCTATGCTGTTTAAGACCCTGTTTGGGGGGTGTCTTTTCCCAGAATGAACCTATGTACTTACTACTGTTTCTCAATGGAGTGACCACATCTGGCCTATACGGATATGTCTGGTCACGGGTGAGGCCAGGGACCCCATGTTTTAGTAGACTATTACTTCGATGGTCACCGGTAGATTATCCCTCCCAGTATTCACACCCTCGTGTGGTCTCCACTCACAATAACTCTAAACTTGACTGTGTGACTTGCTTTGGCCAATGAGACATAAATAAGAGTGACGAAAGCAGAGCACTCGCCTGTGGGACTAGTCCCCGGAGATCACTGGCTCTTGGTGTGCTCCTTCTCCAAACCCAGCTGTCTGTCAATCTTGAGAAGCCCAACCTAGCCACAGGAGAGGCCACGTGGAGGAGAACTGCGGCCCCACCCCGAGCCCCTGCCAACCCTGCACCAATCTGCCTTCGTGTGAGTGAAGCCATCCTGGAGGAGGATCCTACAGTCTGAGGCAGAAATGAGCTGTCCCTGCCACACCCTGTCTAAACTGCAGCATTGGGATCAAATAAATAATTGTTGTCTTAGCCACGAACTTTGGGGACTAGTTTGTTGTGCAGCACTAGGGAAACAAAACATATGTGGACGGCCCAGGGCCCTTTGCACTGTCTGGAAAATTCTGAATCCCCTGCACTTTCTTCTACACCAAAATGCCAAAAGTGTCTTCCTCACAGCTTGAGACTGAAACACGACACAGGGAGTTGCTGATGCTCTGGAAATATGCTGGGGCATCTCCCCTTTCCCCCAGAACACCATGCCCCATTTTACCCCCTGCCAGGTAGTTATCACTTGGCTTCATGCTTGGATTTGTAGTTCTGGAAGTGGGGACAGGTTCCATGGACCACTTGTCCTTCCTTCTAAAGCTGCTGAAGTGCCATATCTCTTAGACAAGAGTTCGACGGCAGTATCGGTCAGGCCAGGGCTGCCTGTGTCAACAATGGCCCCCCCCGTGCCCACATGAGTAGGTGTTGAGGGAATGAATGAATGAGTGAGTGAGTGGTGAACAAAAAGTAACTCATCTGCATCAGAGCAGAAAGTCAAGGTGAGAGATGTATAAAGGGGTCTCCAGATTAGAGAGGAAGTAAAGAGTCTATATCTAATGAAAAAATGCTTTGGTAATATTTTCAATCCTTTAAAAATATAATTATAGTAGCTAACATTATTGAGTTCTTATCTTGTGCCAGGCGCTATGCAAAATGCTTTATGTGTTATTGCATTGGTCACCTTAACAACCCTGGGAAGTAAGTATTATAACCTTCATCCCATTTTATAGATGAGAAAATTGAGGCCCAGAGAGGTTAGGTAACTTGCCTAAGTGGGGATGGGAAGATTTGAACTCAGTCTGGCATCAGCACCCAAGGGCACAGCCACAGCCTGACAAAGAGCAGGAGTCCCATATTCTCCCTTTGGACATGGCATGCCCCGGGGCACAAGCGCCAACCCCTACTCCACCCTGTGCTGCGGGGACCTCAGACAGCCCAGGGCAGAAGTGAAGAGGAAGGAGAAGGAGGTGAGTCGGGGTCCAGGTGCCGGCAGCAGGGGCAGGAGCACAGGGCACCAGAGAGGGCACTGCCCGCCCTGCCTCAGCACCTCCATCGGCGGCTCCCACTCACCCCTCAGAAATGAGCCTGGCCATTCACACATGTCCCTAATGCCAGGTTTCCAGAAAGCCACCTAAATACCTGGTATTTGAGATGTAAAGAGACGGGCCCCCTGTACTTAGTGCTTCGCTAACTTTTCCAATTATAGCGCCCTATTTTCCAAAGTCTAAAATGGACATATGTTATAACTGTCTTGGGCCCCAAGGTTTCAGAAACACCGTTAAGTCACCTGAAATACAATCGTATATTTTAGACTAATTCCTAAAAGGCCCAGTGGGGTTATATTTAACATCTGCCAGCACTCACACAGGTCTGGTCTTTGTTTGCAAACAGCCTGGAGTTCGGGCGCATGAAAACCTCAGAGGGAACCGGCTCTGTGCTGGGATAGGCAGGGGTATGGGAGGAAGCGAGGTTCCGGGCTCAGACGGGCCTGAGGGGGAAGAAGGGGAGATGCAGTCCTGCCATCACAGAGCCCCAGTCTGAGGGAGCCCCAGTCTGAGGGAGAAAACATCGGCCATGGATTCAAGAGAGAGAGCCACAGAAGAGCCTGGGCCTGTGAGAAGCAGGGCTCACCCTTCCCCATCCACCTGGGTCCCTGCGCAGAGACGGCTAAGGGACCCTGGGATAGGAGTCTGGACGGAGCCATTCTGGGCCTGGACAGAGAGACAGAGACTGGGTGGGCGCTCTGCCATTACCTAGAACATTCTGCTAGGCAGCGACGGCCCTTTACTCCCTGAGTCTTACAGGCCATTCAGAATGGGTGCCTGCGGGGTCAGCAGAGTATCTCTATGGTACTGGCCAGGTCATTTTTTTCCTGGGTCGGGAAGCAGGCTGCCCTGACCCTCCTAGTGTAGAAAGGCCAAGAAAAGGGGCTTGTCTGGGTCTGAAAAGTCCCCTTCTCAGACTGGGAGCTTTCGTCCTGGGACAGCTTCACAAGGGCAGGGGTTCTGGCCGGCCTTGTGCACTGTGTCAACCCCAGGGCCTGGGACCATGCCCAGAACGCAGTATGTGCTCAAGAAAATATTATTGAATTAATGAGAGTCTATTTTCCTTTTCAACACTAATTCAGAAATCATTTTCTACCAAAACAAATCTCCTTGATAAAGCTTCCCCTGCTTCAGTGACAACAACTGCATCACGGTCAATATAAATTCATTTGCAAATACAATCAGTTGAATTCTAACTAGCTACTCTGAAAGGGAAAAATGATGAATTCAGACTATTGGAATTGTTGTGTAGGAAGCTTTGTGCTAGTTGCTTTACAAGCGTCGTATACGGAGAGTAGTCCTTTCAGACATTATATTGTTTCATCCTAGGCTTGGGGAAATTTTGTAGTGCACTTGAATTTCTACCTCTAGAAAACTGCACAGGCAGAATTCAAACCCACTCCTGATTCAACCCCTTTCCCAACTATTTTGCTGAATTCCACGGAATTATTTTTTTTCCAATTAGCCTTTATGATCCAAAAAGTAATTCCACGAAGATTTGTTTCATTCCTGTGTGTGCCCGAGGCTGGACAGGGTGGCCCAGAAGTCCCAGCCCCGAGCCAGCAGGCCTGATCGAAGCTCCTGTGACCGTTGACCCAGTCCCTCCACGGCTGCAGTTCCCAGCAAACACCGGCCCCGCCAGCCAGGGCGGAGTGACATCGGCCACCCAGACCAATAACAGTTTACCCTTCAAATCGGAGCACATCCAGACGTGCCCGTTTTTCCCAGAAATCTCTTAGCTTTCAGAGTCAGCAGGCCCTAGCTGGAATGACAGACACATCGCTGGGCCCATCACCCTCCTGGTTCCCAGCACCATTTGTGGATGGTGGGCATGGGGGGGTCACTATTCTACCTTGCTCTTTCCCGATTCTTTCTCCTGCCGATTAGAAGGGACCCTTCTTCAGGCCACCCATCTCGAGACTCTTTGCATTTGCTAACACATTCTTAGTGAGATTCTCATCATCGGGTATGTGTGTAAATGTCTTATCATCCCATTATTGTAGTCTCCTAATATGCGTTAAGCACTGGCCATAAATTGTTTCTACTCTTTGTTAAAAGTCTACCATGGCTACCTTCTGTCTACCTACAGGAAAGCTTAGGCTTGGAGCTTAGGGAGATCTTGGAGCATCTTGCCCGAGGCCACTTAAACTTAGAAATGTCAGAACCTAGATTTGGATCTACAGCTGTCGGCTCCAAAAGTTCTCTAAGCTAACCTTTTCCAAAACAGCTGTTTATGAAAGTTTGCTGAAAGAAATTTTTTCAAGTACCTCTTCACAACAAAGCCATGAAAGGGAATGAGGCAGTTCTCTATGCATTGCTACAGGGCTAGTGCGCCAAGAAGGTTTTCAACAATAGCACGGCTGCCGCTGCTGGGCCTGGGGGCACAGTCCCTGGGGAGGAGCTCGGGAGCGAAATTTGCTTGTCATTGTATTCTCTTTGTTACTAGTCCTTTCTTTGTTCTTTGCACCTTTTCAAAAACATGTGAAAATAATTCTTTAATCAAACAAAACAGGGCCCCATTGCTGGACCCCCTATAAATCAGGGTCTCTGGGGTTGGGTCTTGGGAAGCTGCATTTTAACAAGCATCCTTAGCAGGCCCCGGCACCCTCTGACCCTAGCCTCCCAGAAGCCTGAAAGAGCCTCGCCTCACCTGGCACGCCCCCTCTTCCCATGTCCTGAGTCCTCAGCTTGGTACTGCCAGCTCCACGAGGTCCTCCCCAAAGGCCTTTCCCAGTCAGACGTCATGAGCGCCAGACATGCTAATAAAAGTGGCACCACCGAGGACAAAGCCCCTGTGCTCTGTGGCCCCACTAAGACTCAGAGGTCACCCACCGCCAGGTATTACCACCCCACACACCTGGGTATGCCATCCCCCAGGGCCCCAGACCCTTCAGCCTCCAAGGTCAGCCAAGTCCACCTTGTTGGGGTTCCCTCATAAACAATAATCTCCTAACCACGCTGTTCTGCTACTCGGCTTTCTCCCGTCATAATCTCTCAGAGATCTGTTAACACTCCGTAGCACTGCCCAGAGAGCCACATGGCGTGTCCTTGTGGCAGGGGGTTGGCATCTATCTGGGAGAGATACGAGAGCATGACCTGGGAGGCAGCCGTCTGAGACAAGTTCTTAATCTCTGTGATGAGAGGAGGGAAGGAGCTGAGACGTGTAGAGCCCTCGGTAAGGTCCGGCACATGAGAACTGCTCAGTGAATGTTCTCATGACCGTCGCATCGCTCGACTGTCAGGGAGAAGACCCTAAAGGGCAGCGACCCGTGTCTGGGCTCTGGAGTTAGACAACTGGGAGTCCACACCCCGCCTCGCATCTTTCCAGCTCCCTGGCTAATTTCTCAAAGCCTCGTTTTCCTCATCTGTAAAATGGGGACGACGCCTGCCTCACGGGAAGGTTGAGGATGGCATCTGGTTCCAAGCAGGTGCTCAGCAAGCGTTCGTAGAAGGAGCAGCTGGATGAAAGCGGGGCAGAAGGAGGCCCGAGGAGCAGAGGCGTGCTGCTGCCGCCTCTGCCTTGGGCTGCCGCAGAGGGTCTGTTGGCATACCCGGAGTGCGGGCAGGGGCCTGGCCGGTCCGGGCCATCTTTCTCCACAGCACCCAGGGCGATCATGGCCAAAGGAAGACCCCAGGCTGCCCAGGTGTTCGTGAGGGGTGAGAAACAGGCCTGCCACTCGGGCCAGGTACACACTTGTTGGTACCATCTGCATACCCCTCCTGCTAAGGAGCTGCTCCGTGGGAAGCCAACCACAATCCCCGTGGCTGTGTGGTGGGCAAGGGCTCTCGTGGCAATAGAGACGGAGAACGCCTGGACTTGGCCTGAAGGAGAATGGAACAAGCACGAGAATAGCTAGTGTGTGCGGCTGTGCCTGTGGCCCCGGCTCCTCCAAGCCCTGCCCACTGGTCGTTGGGAGGCTGCCACCCAGGCCTCCAGGTGCCTCCTTCCATGCCAGTGGAGCCCCCTCCAGCCCTTCTTTCGTGTGGGGAGGGGGCGTGAAGCAGCCTGGCCTCCTTGCTCTCCCGATTGGGCCAGGCGGAGGAAGAGGAATGCTACAACCGAGCCCACTGCCCTGGAGCTAGTTTCCAGGACCAGAGATTCTTAGGTGCCCATCTGCAGGCACAATGAACTCGTTTATGCCTTAGCTCATTTAAAAATATTTTACAAGTTTCTTTAAGCCAAAGCTGAAGCTGCATGCCAGGGAGCAAGATTTCAAATGCTCCCCAATTCCTCTTTTATTTATCTGTCCGAGCTCCCCTTGTTAGACCGAAAATTCCGTGAGGGCTGAGAGGCAGGCTCTTATCTTATTACCATGCCTAGGGAATAGGTAGGGGAAGCTCGAGTGCAATGCTGTCATTATTAATATCCCCAAAGGCCAACGGACCAAACAGTAGCCAGATTAACTAAGTACACATGACGGTCTAGGCACCGAAGTAAGCACCTCGCAGGTATTCACTCATTTAATCTTCATGACAGCTCCGTGAGGTCAATGCTATTACGATCTTCACATACAGAGAGGAAGCTGGGGCACAGAGCAGTTAAACGACTTGTCCACAGTCACACAACTAGGAGGTGACAGGATTTGAACCCCAGCGTTCGGAACCCTGAATCCACTTTCAGCCACAGTGTGAGCACTTGGTGGGTTTTGTGGAGTCGCTGGCTGGCCAACACACAGGTGTGCGGGCACGGGGTGGGGCGGGGCAGAGGGCACCAGGTCTGGGTTTCTGGACTGATTTGGGGCTGAAGTCAGCAGCCTGGCATTTGAGGGCCTCTCAGCTCTGGCTCTTCCTCTATCTGCCACCCACCTCACCCTGCACAAGCAGCCCGAACAGGACATGGCTAGGGCCCTTGCACGGATGCCTTGCCTAACAATCCCTGCCCCCTATGGGAACCTGGCCTCTCCTTGCCACGTCCATCAAGGTCATTAGGCACGGCCTGGCTGCCGGCTGCTCCCAAGGCACTGGGCCAGCTGTATGTACACCTCTTTTTCCACCCTGCTTCCTCTGACCTTCTTGAATAATTAGTGATTAAGAACACAGACTCCAGGGTCAGACTACCTGACTTTAATCCTGGCTCCGCTGTATGGCCATGGGCGTGTTTTTTAACCTCTCTGTGCCTCATTTTTTCATCTCTATAATGGAAATCAAAACAGATTGCTGTAAAGGTGGCTATGGGAGTTAAATGACTTACATAAAATGTGTAAAAGCCTTAGAACTGTAATACATCTCGAACAACATAGAAGCTTTTGTGAATATTATTATTTGCATTCTGACCCACACATTCAAATGGATGAGTAAGTAGCCAGTGCAGAGGGAGGGGAGGGTTGGCAGGGCACCGTGATGGTGGCCTGGGGTCAGCCTCACAGAAAACCAGAGCTGAGCTGCAAGGACACCCCCTTGCGCTCATTTGAAAGTATCCATGGTGGGGGAGGGGCTGGGAGCGGGTACTACTCCCCGGCACCCGGGTTCCTGCAGATCCTATGTGGGTGTTGTCTTACCCTCTACTGCGTCTGAAAGCCAGTATCAGTGCATTCAACACTTAGTGCTCGGGTGCACTTGACTACAGGCACAGCTTTCTACTTGATGTATTTTGATGGATTTAAAAAATCTTTGTTCAAGTTGTTTATGCACATAAGAGTCACTCAGCTCTATAAGTCTCCTTACAAACGGCCGCCTTACTCAGCAGGCACGGCCACATTCAATTGCCATGACAGAATTTTCTGCTGCCTCTGGCCACCACTGATACTTCCAGTCTTCCCTAACCCTAACTCTAACCCTCCCCTACATAATCTCCACATCGTTTTGGCTAGATAGAAATGGAATGTGACCTTGTAAAAGCACTGACATCCAAGGCTGAGCCATTTGGTAAACTAGGATTGTTTTAAATTTCCCTTGCACTATGTTTTATTCTCCCTGGAACTGATGATGGTCCATTTGGTTGTTTGCTTAATTTTCTATGCATTTAGAACTAAGTCAGGGGCTTCTCACTTTATAATAACAATAATAACTAACACCTATTGAGCACCTTCTGTGTGCCGGGACCTCGATAAGTACTTTCCATGCATTAACTCATCTAACTCTCACGATGGCCCTCTGAGGTTGCACTGCTATGATCTCATTCTGCAGATGAAAGAATTGAGGTACAGGAAGGGTGAGCGACTTTCCCACGATCCCAGAGCCAGCAAGTGGCAGAGCCAGGATGTGAACGCAGGCCGTAACCACTGCAGGGCCTGTGCCACCTGGCCCCTGGCAGCACACCTTGCTGCCATCTCCTCCAGGCCCTTCCTTGTCCTCATGCCCTTTTCTGTCTCAATAGCTGAACCGTATGCTGGGTGAGGACAGGCCCCGTGTCCTGCTCCTCTGCAAACCTGGAGGCAGGACTGCACCCGGAAGACCTTCCGGGACTTGCCAGGTTGGTCCTGCCTTGGGCTGCCTTACTAGTTCATATGTTCCTTCCCCTGGGCCTCACAGGTGGGAGGCAGGGCAGAGAGTGTGGCTGGTGTGGTTCCAGCCATGCCTTCAGAGGCTCAGAAAGGCTAATTAATTGTCTCAAGACTTCACCGCCAGGGGACAGGAGCCTGAATCCAAGGCTGCTCCTAATGTGCTAGGATGCCTCCTACAGGCACATACAGACCACACAAATTATACACACTGACATGCAAATGCATATACACATTATTCACATCTGCTAATTACGCACTCACATTTGCACATGAGCATATTATATATACAGATACAATTGCATTTCACATACACATCCATACACACACTTATACGTAATACACAGGCATGCCAATTACACACAGATGTATATATCCACAACCATATATTAGCACAGAAACACATTATACAAACACATAATACCTTACTTACAAACACAACCCCATGTGCATTATATACTCATACATGCAGCATGCGCACATATCATACAGACAAAACCCACACAAACATGCAAACACACGGCACATAAATTTTTCCACATGTTAAAACATACATGTTTGTGTGTGGTGCATATGTGAATAAATAAATACGACATGTGTGCAAACATATACAATCACACGTGCACAGTCATAGATGCAAAAACTTGTGAAAACATTCCCACACACAAATATACACGTATGCCTGCCCGACCTGGTTTACAGGGCAAGCCATGGGCGAAGGCCTGGGTCCGGGTCCTGCAGCCATTGGCTGAGTTGGGGTGAGCGTGTTTCCTGGCCTCCCTCTTCGGGTTAATCACAGTGCTCCTCTTCCCTGGGATGGAGCTGAGCAGCAGCTGCCTTACACCAGCAGCGGGAATCCAGGGGGATGCAGCCCGTGGAGGGTGGAGGGTCTGCCAGATCCTCTGTCTTGCTCTGGATCCCCACCCAAGGCTAGCACCGACCGCACTCCGGGGAGGAGCTGCAAGACTGGGCTTTTTCACAAATGAGAAAATGGAGACTTGGCCAAGCCAGTTACCTTTTGTGAGAGCCTGTTCAAGGAAACAGGGGATTTGAATCAACCCGTCAGAACCCCAAGCCACCATGGCATGCTGACCCACACCTCTGAGAGCTCAGGCTGCCTGTACTGAGGCTGTGCGCACAGTAGGCATTACATCAGTATGTGTGCAGTGGACAAGGCCATTGATCTGCAGGAGACCAGCACTCTAAGGCCAGGGGTCTGACAAGCATTTGGGGGCTCCAGGGAACCAGACACGGAATTCCAAGGCAATGTAGACCTGTGTGTTTGGGGGCCCTGCTTTCATCACCCTCAGCCCGAATGTCCAGCCTCAGTGTCTACAGGGGGCCACCAGCCCAGGGAGGCCCTTCCCCCTCACCCCAAAGGCCCCAGGCCTGGTCCCTTCCTCTCCTCCTTCCCCAGCCTGGTCTCCCCACCACCAGCGGCACTCCCCAGACACATTCCTCTCCCTCAGACATTCATTTCGAGGACTCGGCAGTTTCTTTGCAGGATTTGATTTGCCGCTCAGGCATTTCCTCGAGTGGCCCCTTGGTGTTTGCCCTCATCCAGATGGCATCCAGATGCAAACACCCCCCTCCCCCCAGCTCTGGCTCCTCAGCTGCGGAAAATTAATTCTGACCCCCACCTCACACCCGCCTCCCGCATCACTGGCTTTGTTTCTGGAGCCTGAGGTCAGGCCTCGCAGGCTAACACCTCCGCCTGCTCCTCTCTCTCCAAAGCCAGGGCTTCTGGCTGTCTTATTCTCTGCCTCCCTCCCCAGGCTTTACTCAATGCCACAGGTAGTTGCTCCGTGAGCCAAAGCAAATGTCAGCACGACAATGAGGGCGGTGAGATGCAGCTGTGGCCGAGGCAAGAAGCAGGGAACAGGGTGTGTGACTGCGTTCAGGGAGCAGGTGTCACGTTCAGGGAGCAGGTGTCGCGCCCTGGGCCTCCAGCCCAGGTCCGTAGAGATGACCAAATCCGGATGAGGAAACTGAGGTGAGAGTGGGGCATAGGTAACAATCGTGCCAATAGTTCCAGATCAATGCCCATGTGCAACAGCCACCGCATACACGGATCTGCTCATTTAGTCCTGTGAGCTGGGTATGATTACCCCCATTTTACTGACAAGAAGACTGAGGCTCACAGAGGCTTAGTAACGCATACAAGACCACATAGCTATGTAAGTGGCAGAACTCGGCTCCAAACCAAAGACCTCCACAGCCCACGGGCCCTCTGGCGGGGCCCAGCTGGGTCAGCAGCAGGGGCAGGCCCTTAGGTGCTCTCTGCAGCGCCCTGTCCTGACACTGAGACAGCCTCCCTGGGGAGAAACTGTCCTGAGGGACAGTCCTGGGTAGGAATTCCTGTGTCTGGGAGAGCTGTACTTATCCTCAGAGGCCAGGCCTCGGGCCTCCCCACTCTCTATCCAGCGCCGACCTCAACCTGGTGCAGGCCACAGAGGCCAGTCCCCAGTTGGCCGGCTCTCTGCTGCCCCGAGAGAGGTGAGTGAGGCCCCTGCTGATCTCCACTCAAGGCCTCTGCTTCCCCTTAGAAGTTAATATTTACACGCTCTCCACCATGTGGCTGCAGTGCCGCCGTGCACATCAAAGTAGCCAGGAGGGCTCCCCTGGTCCCAGGGGCCCCTAAGTCCCATTCGGGCTCCAGGTGAGGCCCATCGGGCTTCAGGCAGCCCGAACAATGGGGCAGCCATGCTGCGCCCAGGTGGACTTTACTCTTTTCACTGTGTACAGTCAAGCTTCCTTGACCAAAACACGGGGCATTTGGCCCAGGCTCAAGGCTGCAGTGCACGCATCCCCTAGAACCACTGGGCACCAAGTCCCAGAGGTGTGAGGGATGAGGGCGAGGCGGGCTGTCGCCCTGCTGAAACTCAGGCAGCTGTGGAGAGGCCGACCAGGAGGACCTGCCTGGCAATACCGGGGAGGACCTGAGGCGTGTGGGCAGTACCCTGGGCCCACGGGAAACACACCCACCCCTCCGGTCTCCCCAGCCCCAGACAACAGCAGAGCTGGACACGCAGAACTGCTCACTCCCAACGCCTCCTCCGGGTGAACACCCAGGTTGCAGAGGGGTGCCTGCCAGCTCTGGCGAGACTCTCTCCTTTCCCTAGTCCCTTTCCTTTGCCTACTGTCCTTCCTTCCAGATTCTGAGGGAGCTTGGTTTTGCAGCAGATGAACAGAAAACCTGAGGAAGCCAGTAACTCTGGGCTGGGCTCCTCCCCCAGAGGGTCAGAGGTGCTGTTTTCACCTGGGAGCTGAGCTGAACTTTGAACCCCACAGAGCTTCGGGGAGACCCCAGGCTGAGCGGAGGGAGAATCCTCGTCTGCAGCCATGGGATGGCCAGATCTGCGCCCTTGGGTATCCTCAGGTGGGTGCTTCCTGCTGGAAGTGTGTGAGTAAACGTCTGAGAAGGACAGTGGTGGTCAGAGGGCCGGGACAGCATCTCCAGCTGCACGTCAGTGGCCAGGTAGCCTGGGAAGGGACGCCGTGGCTAGCGTGCCAGATCTTACAGGTTAATGTTTGACCTGGGCCCATGTGTTTTTCCACTGGGTATTTTTATCCTCTGTACCTGACAGTGGGCAGCCAGGGGCCCTCCTCTGCGGGCACAGAAGGGAGGGAGGGGGTGCCCTGCTGGGGCTGCTCTGGGCAAGGCGGGGCTGCAGAGAAGTCAGAGGGGCCAGCTTGAGAGTAACAGGCAGGGGAGAGAGAGCACAGGGTCCAGAGCCAGATAGCTCTCTTCACCTTAGTCACATCCCGGCCCTGCCCTGCCCCACACCCTTGCCCGGCCCCTAGCTCTCCTGTCCCTGAAGGGCTGGCGGAGGTAAGGGGGAGAACAAGCTGTGAGGGGAGACGAAGAGAACCTTTCGGGGGTCCACAACTCCTCAGGAAGGTTAAAGGCGCCCCCCACCACTCCACCTGTGCTACTCTCGCTGGTGAAGAATCACCCTCGAACCCTGGACAACAAGGGTTACCCTATTTCTTCCTTCTGGACACACGATGGTCTTACTCAGATGGTGGGGAGTGAGTCGAAGCTGACGGAGGCCACCCCACCCTTCATGCCATTCTAACGGGGAAACACAGCCTCGATGCCGGGGAGCCCCCAGTCTATGGGGTGGGACTGTGTCTTAACGTATGACGAGAGCTTTGTTCCTTTGCATCCAAGCAGCCCACGCTTAATTAAAGACACTCTCTGGGTTGTACAGCTCTGGGCTTCCCAAGCTCTCACTGTCCCTTGGTTTCCTCCTCAACAGTGGGAGAGTCTGGCCTGAGCTAACTTTATGAAGCTGTTCACAGCCCAGTGGCCACAGAGCCCTCCTCGCCCCTGCTGGGGGTGTGGGGGGGGAGGCCCCGGAGGCTGCTCACCCTAGGGCCAGCTGCTGCTCCAGTGCCAGCCTTGCGAAGCCAGCTTCCTTCCCGTCTGGGTCCAGATGGCTTTCAATTTATACCTGAATCTGGTGGGAAGTGGCCCCCCTGCAAACGTGCCTACCAGCTGGCCCCCAAATCACCGATGGCTCCTGCCCCAACGCTCAGCAACACTGGTCTGAGGCAAGCCAGGCAGACCGGCCTCTGGCCCAGGGTCTTTCTCAGAGCCCCCTGGGGGTCTCCCAGGGGAAGGAGTAGGACTTGCTGGGGGAAACCAGTTCTCTCTGAGGGGCCCATGAAGGGCTTCCTGAGGTTGGCATGTGAGGGTCCCCGGATCAAGGGGTGATAAGCCCTGCCAGAAGAGGAGAGATGTCCGGGGAGGGAGTCCCAGTTCTCTCACTGTCCCCCGATGATTGCCTTGGTGTGGGGCGTAGGAATGGGGCTGGGGAACAGAAGACTCTCACTTGGGCACAGGGGAGTGGGGCCTGGCCCTTGGTCTACAGCAGGGCCGGAAGCTGTCTCTAACTGTGAGATCAGTCTCTCCCTGGGGGCGGAGCTTCCTGTCCCCAACCTACCTTCCTGCAGGTCTTCCCCTCCCACTGTGCCCTAAATCCCCAGACTTGGCCACCTCTCTATTCCCCAGTATGTGTTAGGCACTGGGTTAGGGTCGCTTACCCACAGGCCTCCCTCACTCCTCCATAAACCTGGGTGGTGGATTTCTTCATTCCCACTTTACAGATGAGGAAACTGAATAGCAGCATCATTAAACAATTAACCCCAGGTCACACAGCATGGCTGGATTTAAACCTAAGTCCATCTGGCTCCAGGTTCAGCTGAGAGATGATATCAGCCTTGTATCCTGTGTATTTTAAATCCCAGCTTTCTTAACCTCTCACTCTACCAGAGCCCTGTCCCATCAGCCTAAAGAAGTTTAACATAACTGGCTCCTACAGTCTACTGTCTCATTCTCACCACGTGGAAGTTCTTCCCAGTGTATAACCTTTGATGTCTCCTGCTGTCTCTTACCCTGAAATCAGGCATGGTAGAGCAAAGATGGTCCCCTGCCCTGTGCCCTGCCTTTAAAGATATTATTAATCAATTAATTAATTAATTAGAGACATGGGAAAGGAGGGAGAAGGAGAGGAAGAGAAATAATGATGTGAGAGAGAAATATGGATTGGTTGCATATGTGCCCCGACCAGGGCTGAACCTGCAACCCAGGCATGTGCCCTGACTAGGAATTGAACCAGCGACCTTTCGCTTTGCATAATGACGCCCAACCAACTGAGCCACACCGGTCAGGGCTCCCTGTCTCTGAGTCCAGAATCCCACAGGCATTCCTTTGTGGCTCTGAAGGGTGGGTTTCTCCCTTCAGATCCTGGCTGCAGAAGCAGGAGTCCCAGAGACGAGGGGCAGAAGGGGCTCTGGATCTGTACTGGGAGATGGAGATGTTCCCTTGGGCCACCTCACAGAGAAGGCGTGGGCCCTGCCTGTGGACCCTGCCTGTGGGCCCTTCCATTTCCTGCTGAGTCCAGGCCAGGTAAGGAACGAGCCAGGAGGAATGCAGAGGCTATGAGACCCTCAGAGGGTCCTTGGCTTCTGATGCTGATTAATTCTTTGGGGGAATTTGAGGCTGTGTCCCTGGGGGCACCAAGAGGCCCTGGGATCCGGAAATCCCCACATGGCCCTCGCACCCCTGCAGAGAAAGACGCTGAGGGGAAAGGACTCAAGCTTGCACCCATTCCCTGAAACGGGGGAGTTCGGTTCCTCATCGGGGAAGAAGGAAGGGGGAATTCCAAAGACCTGGCTCCAGGGTCCTGGCGTCGGACCCAGATCCTCCACTTCTTAGAAGACTGCTGCTTTCCGGGACAGGCCTCCTGACTTCTGGCCTCGCTGGAGGGGGACACAGTTGAGGAGACACAGCTAGGCTCCTATGGCTCCTTGGCCTGAGAGACCGGATGGAGAAAGCTCCTTGCCCCTGAGCACACCTGAACCCCTTCTTCCAGGCTGCCTTATCCCCAAACCCCAGCGCCAGAGCACGAGCCCACCCCCACCCCAAGACCACCTCTTCTCGAGGAGGGTGACTGGCTCGCACCACTGTTGGGGGAGGGGCAGCCTGGCCCGTCATTATCCTCCTCCAGGCATCCTGGGTCCCCCCACTCCCTGGTCACTGGTCGCTGGTTTTCTCTGCCCTGGGCTGGGGCCCATGAGAGATTCAGAGCAGGGACAGACAGAGGCCTTGGAGATAGGAGACACAGGCATGTGCGTGGACCCCAGGCCGGGCGCCAGCGCCAAACAATGGAAGTAGCTAACGTTCCTTCAGCCCTTCCAAAATGGGGCACTTAATATAGATTGACCCACTTAACCCTTACAATCACCCTATAAAATCAGAACTATCACGTCCACATTTTACAGATGAGGAAACTGAGGCTCAGAGAGGTCTTACAGCTCGGAAGCAGAACGGGGACAAGGTGGTCCACCCCAGAGACTGCATTCTCACCCTCCACATCTGCACAGCTCACTACAGGAGCCACTAAACTCGTGGGACTATTTAACTCTGAAATAGTTTTTAAAAATACAACGAAAACTTCAGTTCCTCAGTTGCACGAACCACCTTTCAAGTGGCTAGTGGCTACCACATTGGACAAGGCAGATACTAAACATTGTGATCACTGCAGAAAGCTCCACCGAACACCACCAGTCTGCAGTCCACCGCCTCCCCAGGACCGAGATGGAGCAATGGAAAATCATCCTTCAGTTGATAGAATAAAATAATAATTAACAGTATGACAATAATGGCTATAATTTACCAAGCTTCCTACGTGCCAGGCACAATGCCAAACTCATAATCCTTACTCAATCCCAGGCCAGGGAAGGTTACCCAGGGTCACATTAGCCAAGAAACAAATCCAGGTCTGGGTGACCCAGGTCCCATCGGGTCCTTCCCCCTCAGGCTCCGCCCCCACAGAGTGTAGTAGGAGCCCCTGGAGCAAATAGGGGAAGGCAAATGCAGGCATTTCACAAGAACAGGGATTAACTAAATCAGCCCATAATTAACACCATCACGTTGCCCCCAGCCTGGCTGACCAGAACATTGCGCTAATGAGGTCAAGGTCTCGATTTTGAGCCCTTTGAGCATCACTTCACAGAGAGAAGGCCTCACTCCCTGCCCTGAGGACTACATCACAACACTGTGATTAGGAGACTGCGGGTGATGTTTCGGTGTAGCTCATGCCCTGCTCTCAGAGGCCCAGCGCAGGGCAAGCCGCTGTAGCAGGGAAGGGCTGGGGAAGCAGCCTATTTAATGCTGGTGGGTGCACATCTTCTGGACAGTGGGGTTGGAGATATCTTCCTCCTCTAGAAAGGATGGGGTCAGCGGAGGCGAGGTTAGAATTTGAAGGAAAGATGCAAAACGTAGAACAGAGCTTCGGAGGCTTTCTCTTCTGTAGAACTTTTGGGGGATTGGGAGTTTATAGGGAATTTTGAGGGCTTGACTTGGGTGGGGAGGTCTGCCTTTAGTGTCCCATGAGGATTGTTCTATTGTTGGGAAAGTTAGCTTCAATTTTGTGTCAATCTTCACGTGCCATCTGGGGAGATAAGGCCAGCGAGTGGCAAGGGCAGACAGTTCAGCAGGGAGGAGGCCCTTCTCCGCAGGCAGACCTGAGATGGTGAAGATACAGTGCCTACACAAGGCCTGGCACGTGGAAGGTCTCAGTAGATGTTGGTTCAATGATCTTCCTTTAAGCAATTTTTTCCTGGGCCAGCACACTGCCAGGTCTCGGGGGGCTCTGATGATGTAAACATTATGCCAAAGGCATGACCCAGTGACTGGCTGTGTGGTCAGGTTAAGCCATGCTGTGCTGTGGTGACCAATAAACTCTGAAATCTCAGTGGATTCAACCACAAAGATTTATTTCTTGCTCATACAATTTGGCCAAGTCAGACGGGCAGGGGTTCCTCTCCACATAGTCGATTAGGCACGCTGGATGTTGGATCCATCAAATTTCAACCCATGGCTTCCACGGTTGTGCCTGCAGGGGCGGAAATGGGCAGGAGGGCTACGCCCTGGCTCTTCAATGTCCTGGCGCAGAAAGAGCAGACAGCATCTGCATTCACAGCCTATTGGCCAGAACTAGTCCTGTGGTCCCACCTGGTGCTGCGGGGGCTGGTGAGTGTGGGGGCACACGTGAATATGTAGTGAGTAGTAAGGTCTCTGCCACTCCACAGCGTGCCCTCTCAAACCACCCACTTTGTTTTCCATAAAAGGACTCTGAAGTATTTTATAGTTTGGAGATTCCAGGTCTTCCTGGAATATAATAACAATAACACAAATATTTCTTAAGTATCTTACTTAAATGCTGATAGTCCTCCGTTATGTTGAACCCTGCCCTTTCAGAGGTGAACGTGATATTGTTTAAACTGAACTGGGTATCGTTTTAAAATACTAAAAGTGAGTTGACACCTCGGTTTAAAAATGGGCAAAGATCTGAACAGACAGCTCATCAAAGGATATACACAGGTAGCAAACAAGCATGTGAAAAGATGCTCGCCGTTGCCCGGCTGGTGTGGCTCAGTAGATTGGAGCATCGTCCCGTAACCGCAAGTTCGCGGGTTTGATTCCCGGTCAGGGCACATGCCTGGGTTGTGGGTTCGTTCCCCACTCCAGGTGTGTACAGGAGGCAAGCAATTGATGCTTCTCTCTCACACTGATGTTTCTCTCTCCCTTCCTCTCTCTCTAAAAGTAGTTGAAAATATCCTCAGGTGAGAATTTTAAAAAAAGAAAGAAAGAAAAGATGCTCACTGCTATTTGTCATTACGGAAATGAAAATTAAAGCAACAGTGAAAAACCACTATACACTTATTAGAATAGCTAACCCCCTCCCACCCCACTCCCCAAATCAACAATATCAATTGCTGATGAGGATGTGGAGAACAAAAACTCTCATTCATCACTGATGGGAATGCAAAATAGTGTAGACCCTTTGGAAAAGATTTTGGTAGTTTCACATAAAACTGAACATAGTCTTACCATATGATTCAACGATTGCTCTCCTAGGAGTTTACTCAACCGATTTTAAACTTACGCTCACTCAAAAACCAGCATGTGAATATCTATAGCAGCGATTTATTCATAACTGCCAAAAATATAATTGCCAACATAACCCAAATGTCTTTTAATAGAGGTGTCCTTTAAGAGAAACCAACTGTAGTGCATCCACACAATTTGACACAATTTAGCAATAACAAGAAATGAACTATCAAGCTGCCCAAAGACGTGGATGAATTTTAAATGTATATTTTGAAGTGAAAGGAGCTGGGCTGAAGAAGCTACGTACTATCTGGCATTCTGGAAAGGCAAACTGTAGAGACGGTGAACAGATCGGTGGTTGTTAGGGGTTTGGGGTGGGGAGAGGGCTGACTAGGGGACACACAGGGGTTTCTTAGGGTGATGGGACTACTCTGTGTGATACTGAGTGGGTGGGTACATGACACTGTGACTACAAGACCCACAGAACTTAGAGCATAAGCCGTGAGCCTTGATGTATGCAAATGTTTTAAAATCTGGATGTTGAGAGATGACAGGATAGATTGCAGAATGGACCAAAAGAGTCTAACTGTGTCACACAAGTACAAACCACTTCATTGAAGGGGGTGGGAAGAAAGATGCTGAGTAAGTAACTGTGGACGTGAGTGGTCTGTAAGACCAGGGACAAAGGAAACCACAGAGCACCGTGCTCTAGCTGATAAGGTTGTTTCCTGTGAAAACAGGTTAACAATGAAAGAATATACGTGCATACTGGAAATGAGCAATTAAGTAGGTGGTTGACAGAGGGTGGGAGCCACTCTTAGGGTGAAAAATTACAGACAAAAAGGGGAGGAGGCAGAAGGCTAGCGCGACCCACGCAGACATCAGTATGAACTCACGGCCAGCTTAAAATTGGCATAGACAGCTGTGGAAGCAATGCTTGCAGAAATGTGTACCTACATGGTTAGCACGGGCATATCTTTTTTTATTGCACTTTGCTTTATTGCCCAGATAAAACAGATATTGTTATCTATTTATTTATTCTTATAAATTAAAGGTTTTGTTATCTATTTATTTTTATAAATTAATATCGTCATCTATTTATTTATTTTTATAAATTAAAGGTTTATGAAAACCCTAAGTCAAACTAATCGACTGGCGCCATTTTTCCAATAGGTTCAGATGATGATTAGCATTCTTTAGCAATTAAGTATTTTCCAATAAGTAGTTTTAATTAAAACGTGTACATTGTGTTTTCAGACACAACGCTGTTGCACACTTAATAGACTGCAGCGCAGTGTAAACATAACTTTCCTGTGCTCCGGGAAACCGAAACACTCACGTGGCTCGCTTTATCGCCGCAGTCTGGAACCGCACCTAAATAGCTCCCAGGCGTGCCTGTACGCACGCGCACGTTTCCTTTCTCCGCCAGCTGGGAGGGTCCGCCAGCAGCCGCACCCCGGCAGGCAGTGACCGGCAGGCCTTGGTTTCTAATTCCGTTCTTCACTTAAAGAAATCAGGGCTTTTTCCGGAAAAGGCTGATTCCAAGACCGGGGCAAGAAATAGACGAGATGAGCCTCGGATAAATAAGGAAGTGCTCAGAACACCCTGCAGGTGCCAACGGAAGGAGCTCCCAGTGGCCAAAGATGGAACAGTTTGCGAAATGAAAGAGTAGTTTTGGATTATAACCCCAAGTACGAAATAAATTTCTGTGAGTCCATACTGATATACACAAACTGAACAATTAATTGGGGAAGCAGAGACCATCTCCTGGGCAGAAGAACCCCAAACGATCATGTGGGGGTTTTACTCCACAGGAGTGGGCACAGAGCTCCCCACTCCCTCTGTGTGAGGTCTGCCCAGAGAGCACCTCCCAGAGAGGGCAGTGTGGGGACCGGAGGGTTCCGAGAGTGGGGAGAGTGGCTTTACGGTGCAGAAGGCTGACAAGCACCACATGCCTGCCCAGTGACTGAGGCTAACATCCCCACATCAGCAGGGATCGGACACGTTGATAGAACGTACCCTTGCTGTGATGCGATGAGAATGGCATGTCTCTGCCATTCTTTGGTCTTCTGCACAAACTCCCAGCTTGAGCCGAGTCATGAGGAAAACATCAGACAAACCCTAACGGAAGAATTCCTGACCAGTTCTTCTCAAAGCTGCCAAGCTCATCAAACTCTAGGGGATGAGGAGCCAAGGAGACATGATGACTGAAAGCAGTGTGGCATCCTGGAACAGAAAAGGACAGGAGGAAAACCTAAGAAAATCTGGATAACGTATGAGCTGTAGTTGACAATAATGTATCCATACTATTTTATTAATTCTAACAAATATAGCGTACTAATGAAGACGTCTATCATAGAGGGACTTAAGTGTGTGGGAACTCTCTGTATTACCTTTACAATTTTTCTGTAAATCTAAAACTATTCTAAGTAAAGAGTTTAGTTTTAAAATGTTATTTGAAATCAAGTCAAAAGACTAATGTGATGCATTAAATTGGCTTAAAAAAAGCTTGGTTCTGATGTGATGAGTTGGATTGACTGTAGAAGTGCTTGTGAATGAAACCGCGAAGGAGGGGCGGGAGCGTTCTGGAGGCAGGGGTGTGTCTGGGCAGGGTCTGCACGGCCCCCGGAGCCCAGCCGGAAGGGGCTGGCAGGTGGGGACAGGACAGGGACCAAGACTTGTTTTCTGACCTTCTCCATTTGGTACCTTTTGATATAAATAAAATGTAGGGCAAAAATGCACCGAACTAGTAGCAAGATCGGAATAATTGCTCCTCTGAGGTGAAGTTTTTGAATGATAACCTCATTCATATGTGTAAATTCTTTTATTTTTTTATTAAAACTAAACTCCCCATCCGACCGACCTAACAGAGGACAGGTTGCTCCTTGTTCCCTGGGGTGTGCAGTCAGCAGGCAAAGTGGTGCAGTGCACAGACAGCAGAGGCCAGAGGCCGGGCCCACATCCTGGCCGTGCAACCCTGGGTGATTACCCCACCTCTCCCAGCCTCAGTTCCTCATCGCCATACCAGGGCCGGAAACTCCCACTCACCCGGTGCTGACGGGAAATCGCCGAGAATACATGTGAGTTAACAAGGACAGAGTCAGGCAAAGCAAAAGCCTTCGATTAACGACAGCAACTGTTAGCAAGCGGAAGAACCGGAGGACAAGTGGGTTAATCTGGGTGGCCTGGACTGGACTGTGTAGACAACGGGAGGGAGAAGGCCCTGTGGCCTGAGCTGCTCAGGAAGGCCCATCCTGCAGGCGCTCAGCGTGTAGATGAGCAGGGAGGGGGGAGGGGTGCCCTGCAGGTACAGGAATTACTGCAGCAAACACAGGAAAGGTGGCCCAGGGACAGGGCAGAGGAGGAGAGGGAGCCCCAGAGGGCTGGGTGAGGGCTTGGAGCTGGGCACGACCTCCACTCCCTGCTGGCAAGTCCCTCTAGTGTTTATCAGCCTGGGTAGTCTCTTTGGTGACCTTGGTACCTTTTAACATAAGGTAGTTGATGGCACACCATGGTGGAGAAAGAAAATGGACCAAGGCTCGAGCCTGCCCCACAGGTAAAGAGCCCTGCTCTGAAATGAATCCAGGAGAGTTCTCAGCAATATTTCCCTTGGGGTGGCCTGAGTGGCCACTGCCACCCTTAGGGCATTTGCCCTCTTGGGCAACCTGGTCCCTGGTTCCACCAAAGGCCTTGAGCCCCAGGTGGTCCAGTCCACCCCCAAATGGGGAGGGGCTCCCCATCCTGGGGGACAGAACTCTGCCTCTACTCATAGCCTCTGAGAGTGCGGGGAAGGGGACCAAGGACGGGGTGGGGGGGCCAACCCCACCTTCAGACTGGAGGCTCCTGGAGGCAGGGGCTGGTCCTTTCCCACATGCTGGGGGCTCCTCAGAAGCAGGGCAGAATTTTTTCCCTTTGTTTGTCCCCCAGGATCCTATGTGGAGATCTGTCCCAGCGCATACTTGGGATTCAGGGACAAAAGATCCTGCTTACTTAAAAAAAGCATCCTCCACGAACCGGGCCAAAGGACAAGGGCTAAAATAAAACGAAAAGGGGACTTTCTTGTTCTTCTCCTTTGCATAATTTCAAAACACATTTTTCTGGTACACAAGGGGATGCCTCCCCCAGGCCCTGCGTTGAGTGGCAGCAGGAAAGTGCCAAGGAGCTGGCTCTTGCCAAAATAACTCCCTCTCCCAATCGCTGTGGCCCACAGGGCTGAGGCAGGCCCACCCACCCCCACATGGTTTCCTGGGGCCGCCAGGCTGAGGCCATCGTAAATAGTTTAACTGTGTTTATGTAGCAGTAACATGCCCGTTACCTTTCACAGCCACCGCATTCCAGAGGGCAATCGCGGGTGATTTACCTTGCCCCTAGCGGCTGCCAGTCCCTGCAGTGGGTGGGTGGCCTCCGGGGCCAGGCTGCGATATCCCTGGAGGACTGTTTTCAAAGAGCTGCACCCACCTTGCCGTGCTCCACCACGTGTGTGTTCCAATCTGGGGATTCCTCGCCAGCCTAAGCAGGGCCCCCTGAGGAGTGTGACAGGCGCTGTCCAAGGCCAGACCTCTCCCTGCAGCCCTCTGCCATACACGCCCCTCTTCTTGTCTCTCTGGCCCAGGCGGCCTGTGTTTGGAACTTGCCCGTCACATTCACGGAGATGGATGGATACAGGGTCCAGTCCCGCTCTCGGCACCGGCCCTTGCGCCTGCTATGGGAGCAGCCCCCAGCCGAGATCCTAAAAAACTAACCTTTGGTCAGCCCTTACTAAGGTACTAGGCGTGAGTTTTCGTGCCTTATAGCTCATGAAGGAAGTGCTACTGTGAGCCCCTCTTAGAGACCACAACACTGAGGGAAAAGAGAGTGTAGGTAACTTGCCCAAGAATGCACGGCAAGTGAAGGGCAGAGTCCAGGCTTAACCTGCACTCCCCGCCACCACACTTCTCCACCCGTCACGTGCTGGGCACTCTGCCCCGGCAAGTCTGGCTTAAGGATGGGCGGTGACAGGCTGGGAGATGGAGTCCGGGGAGCAGAGGACTGCTGAGCCTCTGTGGCATGCGTCCACATACATGTGCCCCCGAGCATGCAACTGCACACCGAGTGGGCCAGGTGCCTCCACAGCAATGTGCACATATGCACGCGTTTCAGACACACGTCCCCACCCACATGTGCACACATCCTGTGTGTATGTAAGCACTCCCCCCACACATGTACCTTTCTATATCTTTACCCTCCATACACAAGTCCACCCTATACATGTACATTCCCCACACATGTGTTCTCACATGGATAAACATACCTGCGGATGTGTACCACAACTCACGTGTGCGTGGAGTGTGTCCCCTGACTCTGCTGAACTAAAGGGCATACTTCCTTTACCTTACCCTCAAGCTAAGGGTTATCTCTAAGACGAATGAGGCACCGATGAACATTCTATCATTATTTCGTGTGTTCGTTCAACCACTATTTCCCGAGTACCCACTGTGTGCAGGGCCCTATGCTCGGGCTGCGACAGAAGACACAAGTCGGGGCTCTGCTCAGCCTCTCCGGAGCAGCTGGTGCAGGGCAGAGGAGGGCCGTGAGCCCTCGGACACAGTCATCCCTGCTGCCCAGAGCCAGCCTGGGACACGCAGGCTCAGAGCAGGCTCCCAAATCCTCTCCGGTGACGGCGTGGGTATCAAGCTGCCTGCCCAATTCTAGGCACCCACAGGATCCTGGACTTCCCTGTAGGCTTAAAGGCTGTAGGTGGCAGAGCCAGGGACTCTGGCTCTTTGGAAGGGCCTGGAGCTCTCTCCAACTTGCTTCCAGCGGAAGCATCAGCACAGCGTCTCTGAGCAGCCGGGCAGGGGTGGGTCATGGGGCAGACCTGCTCCGAGCGTGCCTGCCACCCCAGCAGCGTGCTGCCCCGGCCTGGTCCGCAGCATGAGCCTTCCTGATGCCTGCCCCTCTGCCAGCCATGCCCTGCCCTGCACTGTGGGTTACATAGGCCCCGCCCAGGCAACCAGAGGCCAGACCTTTTACACGGCGTCTACGACCCGAGTGTCACGCCAAGAAGAACCCTGAGCTGGGAGCTGGTCAAACCACCCACTGACCTGGACCAGCTTCACAGGCGTGTAAACCGAAGGACCCGTGCTTCCAAGGGCCCCAAGCTTGGTTTAATGCTTTGCTGTTGCCAACGTAAAACGCTCCACAGTTTCTGAATCAGAGCCCTGCACAGTATGTAGCCAGCCCTGCCACTGGCCGAGGCTTTCTGTGGGTGAGACTGGCACGGCCCCGCCACCCCCTGCCTTTCTGCTGTTCCTGCCGCTGCCAGTTGAGCCTCCTGCCCTGGGCTGGCCCAGGCCGCTGAGATGTGGGCGGCTGTGGTTTCCTGATGCCCACAGTGCGGCCGCAGTATTTGAAGATGCACTTCACCCATGTCCTCAGACTGTGTTCCTTCTGTCGCCCAGCCTGTGGTGGCCCGCCCGCTGCCACCCAGGCCATGAGAAGCCAGAAGGGGGGCCCTCAGCCCACACTCAGCTTCTGCTTCAGAGCCCACGGGAGACAGCCCAGACCCACCCTCATGGACGGACGGCAGCTGTAACTTCTCTCAGTCTCAGTTGCCTCAACTGTCAAATGGGCATTGAGAGGTCCTCCCTGCTGTGTGACTGGCGGGTCCCGGTAATGCACGGGCAGCCCCTGCGAGGCAACCTGGTGCAGAGTGGCTCCTGGAGAGCACCGAGGTTCTGCTGCTCCGTAGTTCGGCTTTTACTAAGTACTGCAGCACGCTGAGCCCCCAAAGGCCAGCCCTGCAAACAGAGCTCCTACTCTCAGTGGGGTGGAGGTTGGAGGGGTGGAGGTGGCAATAGGCAGAAGTGTGTCACCTAACTGGACTACAGACAGAATATTGGGGTGCAAGTTCAAATGGTGGGGGGACCGAGGCCCAGGGAGAGGGTGTGACTAGCACACACCTGGACTCAGGAGTCTTATTCCTCCAGTCACCTGCACCGCCAATGACAGGCTCTGTTGTGCCCTTTGTCATGCAGAAGGGACACCAGTGCTGCTACTCAGCAGTTATGAGACGCGTGAACAGTTATGTCCCAGTTTCCATCTCCAAGGCATTAATTGGGGTCTTCTTGACAGGTTGTGGGCATCAGCCATGCCTTTTCCCACCCCTTCAGATCGCTGGGTATTTACTAGGCACCTCTGTGTGCCCATCACCGGCAAAGGCTCAACGTCCATCCCTGGGACACGCCACGGCAGTCCCCAGGGGACGATCCCAAGCCGATAGCCTGGCCTTTGC
>PVKM010012206.1:0-32013 GCA_004027735.1 Carollia perspicillata | reverse complement strand
GTAGGGAAGCTAGAGATGATGTTGGTGTCCGGATAAAGTGGGTCCTTTGTGGGCTAAGTTTAGGATGTTGAATGTGGAAGAACAGCTTTGTGGAGATTTACACACATCTAAGAAAGGCTATCATTGTTATTATTGTTATATATACTGTGGTTTCTGAGGTGGTTCATCTCTGTCTCATTGAAGGTCCAGGCATTCTTGACAGACAGACCAGTAGTAATTCAGGCTTTACTGCTCAGTGAAGACTCAACCGGCCCAAAAGATGCTGTGACACAGTGCACATGCTCTAACTCTACCCCTCCCCTCTCTCAAATACCTCCTTCTGCTCAGCATACACATCTCTTAAGTCTCTTTCACATTAAAAAAATAAACAAAAGCCCCTCAAAAACTTCCTTTGACCCTCGGACTGTCTCCCTAACCACCACCCTTTCCACATTCTTCCTTCACAGTCAGGCTTCCGAGACGTATACGAGCATGCAATTTACACTCTGTGTCTACTTTCTGTAATGAGCCCAACCTATAGCATTCTGGCTTTGCTCCACCAAACAATTAACATCACTCTTATTAGAGTCATCATAACCTCTTATTGGACACCTTTCAGTAATTATCTCGCTTTACTGTCCTCTCATTCCTGAATTCCTTTTGTCTTCCTTAACCACATGGAATACTTTCTTTCTGGGTTGTCTTTTTTTCTCGCTGGTTCCTATTTCTTTATTTTTTTCTAGATTATTGTAAATCTTCCTACTTCTGAATAATGAAAGAATCACACTTTCAAAGACTAAAGGGGAAAATAGTAAATTTACAGCAAAGAATCTAGTGAGTACTACCTTAGCCTTGAGGTTAACATCCCTAGTGATGTCACGTGAGAGCAGGTACCCTGGTATGGAGAGTGTGTCCAAATCTCCAAGGTGCTGTGATGGGAAGGGTGCTTTTGCTCTGTGATTTTTTTTTAAAAAAAATACCCATAATCCAAGTACAGAGAAGTTGACCAAGAAGGTAACATAGCAGTCTCCTGAGCTCCCTTCCTCCCAGAGACACGCTGATGTACAGCTACATACAGATAAATTCCCTCTGGAAAGATATCCAGAAACTAGCCAAGTGACTCCTACACATCAGACAAACGAGATGACGTCCTCACCAGAACGGTCAGGAAAGGCTGAGACACGTCATAAACCCCACCCCTGACACAGCACCATAGGACTGGGAGAGAACCTCCAACTCCTAGCTTTTCCTTAAGGAGCGGATCTACCACACTAACATTTACTTAAGACTCCCAGCAGAGGGATTGGCTCCCAACACACCTAGCTCTCAGAGGTTAGGGCTTATGTTCATGAGACCCACAAGATGACAGTAAACCTAAAATTAATACTTGAGAAGTGAATGAGTGCTTGCCAAAGCTCTCCTCCCAGGGCTCAGTGCACAGGCAGCAGGAGAAATTGCCCTTCTCCCAGTCTTTCCCTGAACGAGGTTTACCTGCATTCTTTAAAAACTGCTGCCTACAGGCCAACCTCTTAATTCCTTCCTAGAGACCAGGGGGGCTGGAGGACACCTCTCCCTGCTGCTCCGCCCGACCTGCTCCAAGTCAGCAGTTTGTCCGTGGAAGGGGCAGATACTGTGCCCCAGGTTTTATGGCGGTTCTGGAAAGGACAGGCCAGATTACCTGCCTCTGAGCCAAAAAGGCTTTTCATTCACGGGCTGGAAATAAACCAAAGATGATATAATTGTGAGGAAATTCTTTGGGATGTCCGTGGTAAGACTTGGATGGGTAGGGGACAGTGTGCTGTATGGGTGCTTTGGAACGGCTTAATGGGTCCAGAATAAATGGTGGTGTTTAGTTTGTAAAGCGTATTTTGCAATATATGATCAGTTCCTTAGTTAATCCTTGCAGTATAATAATACCTGTGAGGTATTATTATTACACAGTATCCCCATGTTTCACACACAAGCAGGCTGAGGTAAACAGTTTGTGTAGGGTCCCATCAAGGGCCAGAGACTTTGCACTAAATGTTGCTATTTTCAGCTGTGCTAATTACTGAAAAAAATTTTCCACTGTTCTACTAAAAATAAGCCCTCTCTAACTCGTATAGAGGGTATTTATCCTTTCACTCTCAAACGTTGTGATTTCCATTTACTTTTGAGGTTTCTTTGTTTAACCTTGCAGGGTTGGCTAAACCAGGGTGTGTGGCAAAAATGCTGCTGGGTTTGGGTCTTGTGCCGCGACGAGGTGGTGCTGGTGGGACTTGACTCAGCTAATGGCGCCCCCCGAGAGTCCCTGGGGAACTGCAGGGAAATAGGGAGTGGCGGTGGGATTAGAATTTTCTGAGTTGATTAAATCCATTATAAATCTCTCCGATAAAAGTTTTTACTTCTTTTTAATAGTTTCGTTAATTTATATAGTAGAATTTTATAGCCTGAATTCTACGGTGCAAAATTTCCCCCTTTTCTGAGTGAAGGAAATATCATTTCAGTTGGCCTTTTACCCCCACAGGTGTGTTTGGTCTCTTGCATGTTAACAGGTAGATGTGCAGTAATGGTCTGTTGCCAGGCCAATGTGAGAGGTAAGAACATGCAAAAAATACAGAACAGCATAGATTACATGTCTGATGACAGGCACTGTTGGCAAGAATAATTGAAATTTAGAGGAGGGGTAGCTCAGTAGGCATTAAGAGTAGTCAGGAGAAGTGTAAAAGGCAAAGAAAAAAAAAAAGAAGAAGAGTGAAGCAGAGACATTGATTAAATGGGTATTAGAAGCAACCTAAGTGAGGATTAAGTGAGTGAACAGGAGGAAAAAGTAATTCAACTGCAGATCGATGGAGAGCGTGAGTGTTGCACGAATTTATGATCCATCTCCCAGGAAGAGGCAGTTTGTGAAAAAGATTGTTCTCATGAAGTGTGTGGGAGCATGCATGTAGACTGCCTGTGGGGAACCCTCTGAGATCTCTACGGTTCTTACCTGGTCCTCTGGTGGAAGAATAGCCATACTCTGTGGTTCATGATCTTCTTAAAAATTTTTATTGTTATTATTTTCTAGTCCTTAGTCAAGGACATTTTTTCATTGCTTTTGAGAGAGAGGGAGAGAGAGCGAAACATTGATTGTCTGTCCCTCACACACGCCCCAACTGGGGATCGAATCCACAACATGGGCAGGTGCCCTGAGCAGGAATCCTACCTGCAACCTTTCATCAGTGGGTTGATGCGCCAACCAACTGAGCCACACTGACTGGCCAGGGCTGTGGTTTATGATCTCTAATACCAGACTTTCAGGAACTTGCTTCTCAGGCCCAGTTGAGGAAAGTCTTTTAAATTGTGAGACCCAGACAGACAGACTACCAGGAAAGAGTTTCTTTTTAATCTGCAGCGAGATCCTTGAATTTAGAACGGTGACTTACAGACATGTGGTACAAACTGTTCTCTGAACCAGTAAACTAAGAATATCATAGCAATACAATTCCTCATTTGTTTTCTGTTCATTGCTGAAGGATTATATTGCTTTAAAAAGTGGAGTGATTTTCAGAGGATATAAAATTATCTAAACTTGCAGAGACCACCAAGAAGTTTCTGCTTTGTGGCCAACTGCGGAATGAATGTTCATCTTTTCTATGGTGAAATGTAAACAAAACTGATTCTTCAGATAGTTATTGCTGGGAGTGTAGCTTCTATCCCAGTTATCCAGGAATTTAGAGTCCATTTGGAGGGTTATAGACTCTTGGTGTTGCTATTATTTTATTTTGAGGAACTTAAAGGTTTTTTATTTTTATAGCTTTGATAAACATATGGCATTAGAATATTCATATTTAATTTAATAATAAAAATTAGAATTTTACCAAATATGCAATAAAAATTCTAAGCTATTTTAGTAATGGTCTTGAAAGGCAAATGTGACCTTGCGTCACGTGAGGTCAACAGGTATGCTTTTCTACCTTTCCTTCAAATGAATTGAGTCAGCCCAGCTTTTATGATGTTAGACCAGTTAGACATGAGAAGTCCAAGGACATAAGCAGCACAAAGAAAATGAGAGTATACATATCATTCATAAGTAAGCAATTTCTGAAGTAATTTTTCAAGTAACTGGCTGACCTTATTGTGAAGGTCAGTGAAGCCGAATGCATCTAGTTTCAGGCTCCAGGCCTCAGAACACTTCAGACATTATTTTACCAACATTTTCACTTAATTATATTAGTTATTCTTAGCCAAAGAACCTCCATATAAATTAAAGTGTATTAATAATAGAGCCACTGAGAAAGACAGAATACTCAAAGAAGTGTAAAATTAAAATATGAGCAATGTAGTTTTCCATGATTTAAAAAAGAAAAGGATTTTAACTAAATTTTAATAAGGGCCCAAGTGAAGAGACGAAAATACTTCTGGTTTCTGAACTACCTGAAATCCAGCAGGATGACAGTTATTTCCATTTTAATGCACTCAAACCTTGGCACAGTTCTTCACCTGAATAAAATGAGAACTATCAATAAAAATGAACTTAGAAAACAATTATTTAGAATACCCTTGAGTGACATATGGGGAATCCAATGAACAAACTGAACTAACCAGCAAAACAGAGACAGACTCATAGAGAGCAGGCTGACAGCTCTGGGTGGGCGGGGGTTAGGGGCTGGAAGGGTCCAATGAAAAGGAAGGAGGACTCACAGATCCGGACAGGTGTGGTGACTGTGGGGCGTGGAGGGTGGGCATGAATGGAGGCGGAACAAGGTCTGAGGGAGACAAATGGTAATGGGAAAAAACACACTGAAAACAAACTATTAAAACACATCCTTGAGTGAGTCATAGTTATTTTATTTAATAGGAAACTTTCTGTCTTCTTTCTTTTACCTCTTGCTGATGTAGTACCAGAGACCATTCAGGAGTGTTCACTGAAGTAAAATGAGAAATAAGCAAAAGGGATAAGGAAACAGGGAGATAAGGACAAATGTCTGATCTTCAATGGGCAGATTTATTGGAAAAATAGTAATTTTCATTTTTCCTAGAATTTGTTGAAGTTCTAATAAATGACAGCATAAAAGTGTTTTCTTGGAAAGAAGTGGCACTCAAGTAGTATGAAAATTAAAATGTCCAAGTCTCATTATACACTTTCATTTATAGTGCATTTTTCTTCATTTAAAATTTTTTAAATATTTAAATATTTGCATGTTTAAGGTGTATAATATAAAGTTTTGATATTAAAAAAAATAGTGAGTTGATTGCTGTAGTTAAGCTCCTAATATGTTCATTTCCTCACACAGTTACCATTTTCCATGTGTATGGGAATACCTGATATCTGCTCTCAGCAAATTTGTAGTGTACAATACAGTTTTAACTACAGTCAGCATGCTGTACGTTTACGTCTCTTGAACCTACTCATTGTGCGTAGCTGCAATTTGTACCATTTGACTAACAAACATTTCTCCATCTTCCCCACTCATCTGCTCCTACTAACCACCATTACACTTTCTGCTTCTAACAATTTGACTGTTTTAGATTCCACGTATAAGTGAGATGGTACAGTGTTTTTCTTTGTGTCTGGTTTATTTCACTTAACATGATACCCTCAAGGTTCATACAAGGTTGCAAATGGCAGGATTGTCTTCTTTCTTGTGGCTGAGTGGCATTCCATTGTGTGTATATACGGCATCGTCTTTACCTGTTCATTTACTGAAGGACTGTTTCCTTCACCGAGGATTGTTTCCATATCTTGGCTATTGTGCGTAATGCTGCAAAGAACATGGGAGCACAGATGGCTCTTTGAGGTCATGATTTCTTGTGGTGCTTAGTATAACTGTTATTAAACATTTATTTGTGTGTGTTTTTGCTATTTTTAAGCTTCCCAAGAGAAAAGACGGAATCTTGGTCCCTTCCTTAAGTTTCTAAGACTCAGTATAGTAATTGGCATGGATTGGGGCACAGCAAAGAATCATTTCAGGAGTGAATGATGCAAAGGAAACGAAAAACTGAACCCACAGAGAAAGTTAACACAGGATATTCGACTACGTTAGTCATTAGTCAAAGATTTTGTGGAGATAAATAGACCAGCCCTGTGAATACAAACAGAGGCTCTTCATTCAGAACTCACTAAAGCAAGGGCACGGCCACCGTCACGTGTGTTTGTCTGCGACTCCGGAGGCAGGGGGGTGGGAAAGCTTTACACAGAGTGGAAAAATGGAAGGCTTCGGGTGTGCTCTAACTGGAGGCTATTGGAGTGGGGAACCTGGAAGGGGACTAACTAAAAGCAGGTCACCTTGTATAGTTTGTTTGGGGGCCCTGTTTGGCCTTCTCTGGTTGGTTCTGAGTTGAGAGAGGGGGCAAAAATTAGGAAAGCTGTCCGTCATTGAGCAAGTCCTGACTGTTCTAAAGCAATTGTGGTTTGGCTGAACTGACTAGCTGTTGCCAAAGGTTACAGGTCAGAGTCCACTGTTACATGTGGTCTGGCCATGGTCTGTTTATGTATTAAGTCTCTCAATTTAGTGTTCTTCAGATAAGTGGTAGTTTGAGAGCCTTGTTTGATTTTTCTTCCTAAATTTTATCTCCAGTGACAGATATATGGTGGGTGCTTAATAAATATTTGTTGGGATGGTGAGGAATGGGGAGGGCAGAGGGCTGAAGTCCTCTGTCTCTTGCACTCCAAGATTGTGCTGGGCTATGCATGCAATAGCCACTGACCACACAAAGCTGGCCAACACCTGAGATGCAGCTAGTCTGAACTGAGATGTGGTGTAATACTCACCAAGTGTCCGAGACTTCATATGCATGAAAGGGTGCAAACGGTCATACTAACAGTTTTTAAAGTACTGAATGTTCACATGATAATTTTTGGATAAATTAAATAAATATATCATTTAAATTACTCTCACTCTTTTTCTTTTCTTTTTTTAAAAAATGTGGCTACTAGAAAAACCTAAGGTTACATATGTGGCTTGTATCATATTTCTACTGGACAGTGCTGATCCAAGGTAAATGTTTTGTGCCTAAATTTTCTCTTCAAAAAAATAAGGCAAATAATTCCTATAGCATGTTCCTTTTTTTATTGCCTCAATATAAAGGTATTTGAAAAGGCTAGAAACAAATCATGCATTCATTTTTTTCATTCATCAAAAGTACGTTTTGTGCCTACTCTGTCCCAGACAATAAGCTAGTGTTGCCCACTCTTGTATAATTTCCAGCCCTTGCCTTTGCCAGTCTGCGGAGAGAGAGACTTAGATGTTGATTTGTTTGGTAGACACGCAAACTACTTAGTCCCAAGGAAATTTCATGGGAAAATGCCATTGCTTTTGCAGCTTCATTCTCACAGTTATGTATCAATAATGCTACAATTCACTTGTCTGAAAAAAAAAGGAAAATCAACACCAAAAATATCTGAAAATTTACATCAGGAAGATCTTTGTTTTCACGTTTTCAAGAACCAAGACCTGTTTCAGTTCTGACTTTTTTCCCACTTCAAAGCTCTATGACCTTGATAAGCCCCTGAACCTTGTGGGAATCATAATGTCCTCCCCCATTAACTGGGCTTACCTCACGAGATTGCTCTGAGTCTCAAACAAGATAATATGTGTGAAAAACCAATATAAATATGAAGGATAATTATGGTTATTCTTAGAACAATTATGGCCATTAGGTTAAATGAGGGTACTGGGAAAAGAGCTGTTTGGGGACCCACAAAATAATTTTTAGCTTATAGATTCTAATAGAATAGTAGGAGCTAAATAAAGAAGCACAAAGATGCAAAGCAGAATACTTGATACGAATATCTAACCCTTCACCGGCTTCTCAACATTTTTTTAAAAATTGCCTTCCCTTAACCAGTGAATGACAGAAAGCCTTCAGGGAGAAACTGCCTCAGGGCTGCATTTTTGATGGAAGGTAATAACAGCCTAAGGCTTTGTTTTTTTTGTGTGTGTGTGGGAGTCAAATGAAAAAGAGGAAGCTAATACTCCTTGTCAACTCTGGTGCCCTTTTGATGAATTTTTACTGTTTATATTTATCTAGCCGTATAAAGATAATAAGGAAAATGTGAAACAATTTTAAAGGTCATTTGAGAAGTTAGGTATTTATAGCCGATGCTAGAATTGGTTGCTGGATTAGATACAAAACTGGTTCATGAGCAGAGGAAACATAAACTGTAAACTTTTATTTTTCCCACCAGCCTGGAAGTTAGTTGCATCTTTACCAGACAAAAATCTTCAACTTCTCCTTCTACAAAATATTAAAATAGCTTATACAACAGAGAAGCAAATTCTGGGACTGCATTAAAAGAATGCCCAGAAATCTTTTGCTATTTCCAAGATTTATTTACATAGTTTTCTGACATAAGTAACTGTAAGATATATAGTATTTTGGATGGTGATAATTACTTGAGAGAAAAAGAAAGCAGATAAGCAGATCATCTGGGGGCATATTTGTGTGCGTTTGTTTTCAGTTTTAGATCAGGTCTGAGAAGACCTCTCTGAGACATTGACCTTTGAATAAATATCTCAAGGAAGTGAGAAAGTACTAAGTATATCTCATGGAAAATGATACCATAGTACATGGAATAATGAATGCAGCATCCCTGAGATGGGAATGTGGTTGGCATGATCTCAGAACATCAAGGCGGGCAATGTGGGATGGAGCGGAGTGAGTCTGAGGAAGGTACAATATAAAGATGATCTCAGAATTTATGGTAGGGATCAGGCCAGACTCCACAGAGCCTTGGAACCATTACAGAGACTTAGTTGCTCTTTGGGGGAGATGGGGGAAGAGTTGGAGGCTTTGAGCAGGAGTGACATGCTGTCCGACTTCCACATTAATAAAGTCACTGTGGCTGCTTTATTGAGAATAGACTGAAGGGAGCTAAGAGTGCAAGCAGGACAGCCAATGAGAAATGAGGGTGTCTTGAAACATGGTGGAAGAGTGGGGGCTGTGAGAAGAGATATGGAATTTTAGATGTATTTTGGGAAAAAAAGCCAAGAAAGATTTGCTGGTGGATCACATTTAGGGTATACTTGGAATTGAAGAGTCAATGATGACATTGAGGTTTCTGAGCATTAATTGACGTAGGAAGTAATGTCCTTAGCTGAGAGCCATATAAAGATTCTGAAAATAACTAACCAGTCACTTTTTTTTCTCTTTTTCTATCTAAGGGATACAAACTATAGATTAGCAAACTTTGCTAAACCAAAGTCTCCAAGGGGATTTTTTTGTTGTTGTTTTCCCCATTTTTTTGTTTTGTTTTGCCTAATCATCTTTCAATAGCCAGAATGAACAAACATCAAATATCAAAAAGGTGGTGTCCTCTTAGGCTAGAAGAAGAAGAGAAAGGGGACAGGAAGGAAGAGTCAAATTCTAGTTACTCATGTAACTTATATGATAAAACAGTATATACTCATTATATGGGGTTGGCCAAAAAGTTTGTTTGTTTTTTTCTGTAAGATGGCTCTAGCAGTGCTTAGTTGTATTTAACTTCATTGGAAACAATTTTGTTAGATTGTATTGTAACAGCTGTCATACCAGCATGCATTATAAAAAACTTATCGAAACTGTGAATTTTTGTGTAGCCATTTTAGTATTGAAGATGGAAGAAAATACGTGACATTTTTGACATATTATGCTTTATTAGTTCAAGACATGTAAAAATGTAACTGAAATGCAAAAAAAGATTTGTGCAGTGTATGGAGAAGGTGCTATGACTGATCAAATGAGCCAAAAGTGGTTTGCGAAGTTTCGTGCTGGAGATTTCTCACTGGATGTTGCCCGCTGGTCGGGTAGACCAGTTGAAGTTGGTAGGAATCAAATTGAGACATTAATTAAGAACAATTAACATTATACTGCAGGAGAGATAGCTGACATACTCAAAATATCAAAATCAATACAGTTATTGGTGCAAATGAAAAGTGTGTCTTTTACAGAAAAATCTAAATGGACTTTTTGGCCAACCTGATACTTAGCAAAGCAATGCAGAGGTGGTTTTAAAAAGAAAACAAGGGTAGTCTCCTCCACTTCCACCCTGCTGAGTAAACTATTAATCATCTGTTCTGTATTCTTTTATGCCTTTCTTCATGCGTGTGATTATCCTCATGTAAATTTTTCAAACATATGCACATTTGAAAATGGAATACCATTCTAGGTTTTAAGCAGAATAACATCATGCTGGGTTCACCTAATGTGTCGTGGACACCGCTCCCAGGCCCTGTACAGGACTGGACAGAGCCCATGCATGCCTGAGGCTAGTGCCGCGCTGGGTCTGTCTCCCTCTGGCTCATGAGAGCTGACTGTCACCACGTCTTCCCAATTCTGTGTTCAGTGACATCACAGTGGTGTGATTATTTACACTGTCAATTGTCAAAAGAACATATCAGGCCCCCTCTTGCCAGAGCCAGTTGTTAAATATACCACCCACCTGACCAGGGTGGCCTTACCACTCCCCTCGGCTGACTATACTTTCGACAACTGGTCCCTGACTTTCCTCTTATCTGAGCATTTACTTTGGACAGTTTTCAGTTTAAAATACTTTCTCTGCACCTGTGAGATGTTTTCCCAGCCTCTTACTAGTTGCACAACCTGGGACTACCTCAAGGACCTGGGAGCCATCCCTTTAAAATGTCGTCAAGGAAGATGAGCACCCCTCCCTGCCTGTCTCTGTGGGAAGGAAGGAGCTAACCTTCAATTTCAGTTCTCTCTTGGACACAGATGGCCTCATCACATTGAACAACCTCCCCGCATTTCTGCAGGGACCTCCGTCCTATATGCCTCCTTGGGTTTTTCACTCTGATCTCCCTGAGGCCACTGGTACCCAAGATGATGCCTTCATTGGAAGCTGTGGTTCAGTGCCAGTTTTCCATCCTCGTCTAGAGTTTCCCCCTTCTGTGCCCCCAATCTATATATCAGTTCTTGGTGTTCTGTAGTGGGAGGGATTTTCTGAGATATATGGTCAATCACATGAGTACAAGTTATATATACTGACGTCTATTCCTGGACTTCATTCTGCTCTACTAAATCTATCTCTATTTGGGAGCAAGTAACATGCAAAATATTTTCTAAATTGTGGATTCATAATATTTTTATTGCCCACTAAATAAAAATTTTAAAGCTTTAATACTCTTCTCATTGACTTGTTCCTCCATATATATATTAGATTTAGTTCTGAAATATGTATTAAATTATAAATTAATTTTGAAATATTAATATCTTTATACTATTTACTCTTAGGACTCTACTCAAGCATATAAAATATTTAAGCTAAGGAATTATTTTAGAAATACATTTCATAGATAGCTTAACTCAAAATAACCAGAGTGGTAGAGAAATTTTAAAAGGATATGCAATGGTGAGTTTTCTATCTGCTAGTGAAGTGTTGCTTCGGTTTTGCATAAAGATTAGAGAAGAACCGAGAAGAGAAAGAGGGAGGAAGAGCAGGGAAGAAAGCAGTGTGATACGTCAGAATTGACTGATAGATTTAAATTCCACTTTGACTATCAATTTCAAATTCAAGTTCCACTGAGTCCTCATGAAAGCAACTTGTAAGCAATACATTCGACTCGCAAGGGAATCGCCGTCTCTTCCTTTCTTGCTCTTTCTTTGTGGGGCAGGAGCGCTGTGCTGTGTCTGAGCGGCCATCCACCTGGCTAGCTGACCCTGGAGTAACCATGGGTTCACTGAAGATGCCAGGACTTCAGTTTCCAGTGCGGTGAGCTGGTGGTAGTTTTGTAGTAGCCCACTACAAAACCAAAGGCAGGGGTCTTTGTAAGGAATGCAAGCTTTTAGTGTAATGATTTAATTATAAATTTGATATTGATTAATATTGATTTTGATATTGATGAACTAGGGGGGACTTCTGATAGTAGTAAATATGGCACAAGTTATTTTTTGGAAAAGGATTGTGTAGATGGTTCTGATTTTTAACTCATGAATGAGGTTTGTGGCAGGTTATAATCCCTGCCCGGCTTTATCCAGGGGCGTTCACGAGCACCAGGAGTGCACATGCTTGTTGCTTTCCTCTCAGACCATGACCGTGAGGCCGCGCTCCTCCACCCTGTCCCAGAAGCTCAGCCAGTGGTTGCTAAACCCCTCTGCTGCTACAGTGGAGGTTCTTCTGTGGTCCTCACTATGTCTGACGTTAAGGGGAATATATATGGCTCTATTCATTGTATGGTATGAGAGACGAAAGGTGTTCTGAGTTGTATTCCCACTGGCCCTGCCCTGAGAACTCCCACTTCTTTGTGTATAGGTAGCAATAACCTTAAGGAAAGAAACCACCGTCTTCTTACTGTTCCAGCGAATAAGAGGAAAAACTGAAGAATCAACTTGGATATCCTCTTTTGTTTTTTTAGAACCTTTCAGTTCTTTGACCCCCACATCTGAAGTCTTTCCCACCCCCCACCCTTCTGGCGGTTTCCCTGCCACTCCGGTCTCTGTGTCTTCTGTCCTCTGACTCTTACAGTCAGAGTTCTGTGGCTCGATCAGGAGCAGGGACTCCAACAGGTCCTCCTTGTTCTTGGTTCCGTACCTTGGAAGTTTATCTACTCATTAAAACTTACCGGTGACCTCAAATCGGCACTTGCAGCACTGTTGCCATCATTCGTGAACATGAGCAGAGTGGTGACAGTTTGAAAAATTTGAGTTTCTCTGTGTGTACATTTATAGTGGAGATAAACCAGGGAGACACTTCGCCTGTTGGCTAGTCTATCACACTGTCGAGTATACACTTCATGGGTTTTTTACTGCCATGTTCTTTTTTACATTTTTGTGCTTTTTGTTGGTGATTACGTTGTTTGAAAGGCCCCAAGTGCAGTGCTGACGCGTTGTCCAGCATTCTTAAGCTCAAGAAGGCCGCCATGTGCCTTGTGGAGAAAATACCTGTGTTGGATAAACTTTGTTTAGGCACGGTTATAGGGCCATTGGCCATGAGTTCAATGTTAATGAGCCAACAATATATATTAAGATGTCTTAAAAAACATGTAAAACAAGGTTCTGTATTGATCAGTTAATGAAGATGTTATGACCACAGGCTTGCAGAAACCTAATCCTTTATTTCTTCTGGGGGCAATAGTTCAGTACTTGCTAATTCAGTGTCCATGGTTACGTTATAGAACATAATTACTGTGAATAACAAGAATTGACTGTGTGCTGTTTTTATATCTCTAGGGCAAAGAATGTAAATCTCAATGTTTGTTTATTCAGTGGAATGGTCTCTACACCCTAAATATAAGCCAAGTCAATGGCACTTAGGGATACGGGACAAGGTGCAGGGCAGGGAAGAGCTCTGATAGGCCACAGCTTGGGGATCTGTCTGTTGGGCAGGGAGCTCACTGCACGTGGGGAGGGCCCAGTGCAATTAGCCCCTCAGTCATCCCCAGTGAGGCAAGGGGCCAGCCGTGAACACAGCAAGGACCCTGGGTAGTAAGGTAGAAATGACCCTGGAACAAAGGAGCCGGGACCCTAGCTGGGCTTTGCTACCATTTAAATGTGGAACTTGGGGAAAATAATTTCACCTCTCTAGATCTCAAGTTTCTTATATGCAAAACAAGGTAATGGGGCTAGGTTACTGTTTTAAGTCCCAGTGAACTCAGAACGTGAAAAGAGGGAGTTGCACTTCTTGGGCTTCAACAAGAACTTAAACCCCACATCACATTCTTTTCAAATGCAGAAATATAAATAACCACAGATGTTTCAGGGTATGAATTCTGCCTTGGACTGAATGCTACCTCATCCAGATCATCTCACCAAGAGTTCGCAGAACCTGTGTTCTGATTGTGTCCTTTTAACACGAGAAGGGACCGCTTCAGCAGACCTCTTGGCAAGCTCTGTGGGGTGCTTTCAGTCACATTCTGCTTGAAGTTTGTAGTTCAGGTCAAATGAAATATTTTTCAAGGCTCAGTATGTATTCCCCAAACAGCAATAAATCACTCAGAAAGTTATGTGCTCATTTGCACATGGCTTCAAATTACTGATTTAGCCAGCTGAGGGCACACATTATGGTTTTTCAGCATATGATTTTTTTATTTCTGGTGTTCTGATCATTCAGTAATTAGTGGATACAGATGAAATTACAAGCTGCTGCCATTGCCTCAGATGGTCAGGTTTTCAGGATGCCAACTCCCAGCTCCTCTGGAGTTGACATAAATATTATGGAAGCAAAAAATTATAGTCATTTGCAGGGAAATCATGTGGTTAATTGCCAAGTGAAGCAGAGGAAAAATAGCAGAAGCACACATCATGTATCAGTTAATGTGAGCTCATTATTGCATGTTGCAAAGGGGTCTAAAAGGACTTTTCAATAGCAAAGTGAAAACAAAACTATTCTAAAAAATGCCATCTGTGAAGCCTCCAGATATGTCTGACTGGCTCATTTCCTCTCAAAAATAGTCCCTGCATTCCAAAAGCTGTTAATAATGAATGGAAATAACCCCAGAGTAAAAATGGACCATGGCTGACGGAGTGGGACTTAACGTAAGGAGTTGCTATTGAAATAAACATGGAAAGAAACATCCCACAGACCCAGTTTGTGCAGATATTTCAGTGTTTGCTGAAGATGGCACTTTAACACAGTATAAGACTCCTCAGATCTGACACACAGGCAGATTATTTTGATAGTTAATTTCAAACTCAGGATTTACTTAAAAAATTTTTTTCTAAGTAAATATTGTTTATTAAAAAATGTATTGAGGCCCCCCACCCCTGTTTTCCTTTTTTGTTATTTGGTAGACTTGTCATCATGGGAAAGACGATTCATAATCATGTAAGGTTTCATAGGAGGCCAAAAATTAATCTAATTTGAAAGGACCATTATTATATTTCCATATTGGTAGATCACCAATCACTGCAGAAAACTTTAACCTAATAATATTTCACATGTTTTATTCTTATTTTTAAATTTCACATAAAGTCAAACACTTCCATGTATTATTCAAAAACAAAGGTAAAGTTCTTTCAGGTTCTGTCACATCAAGTAATTAGCCTGGTGTAGTGGTCAAGGTCACGAGCTCTGGAGTCAGATTCTCTGGTTTCCATTTCTGCTCTGCCGCTTACCAGCACGTGACCTTGGGCAAGTTTTATAGTTATATATACCCTAGTGTCTTCATCTGTAAAACAGAGAGAGCCAGTACCTACTTTGCAGGTATTGGGAGTTTCATGAGACAATATGCTGAAGTGGATAGTCTGGTCTCTGGCCTATATGAAGTGCTCAGGAAATGTAAATTCTCACTATTATAGTAGCATATAGCCAGGAGCTGAGTGGTGACCTCCTGTTACATAACAATTTGTAGGTAAGATGATAAAAATAGCTGCTTTTTTAAAATGAGGGTCTCTTACTGTCCTAAGCCCGTTATTTAATCTATTTAATTTCCACAATAAATCTAGGATATAGGAATTAGCATTGCATTTTGTAAATGAGCAAACTCAGGTTCATTGAGGGTAATAATCCTGCTTTTTGAAACAAAATAATAACTCATGCTTTTTGAGTGATGGTTATGTGCCAGGCATTGTTCAAGCACTTTAAATGGAGGTCTTTCTCAATGCTCTTCAGGGGGGAAGTATTCTTAATACAAACATTTGCACATGAAGGGGCAGAGGCACAAGGAGATTAAGTAACTTGTACAGAATTTAACAAGTGATGAAGTCTAGTTTTTTCCCATCAAACTGACTCCAGAATTTTTGTTCTCAACTAATATGCTGAAAGAGAAAACAAAGAATTCTCAGCTATGTAAGAAGAGTTATTATCATAAATAATAAAAAGTGACAGAAATGTGGACAAAGCATAGAAATAGAAAATTTACAGTGGAAGAAATAACAAATGGCCAACATCCATCTGATATTGCTATTGCCAAGTTCTCTAAAAAAGACACAAATTAAAATTACAACGAGATAAAATTTTTCACCTCTCAGATTTGCAGAATATCAAAAGATCGATAGTGTTGTTGATGCAAATTCTATTGAGGTCAGTTTGGCGAAATCTATAATGATGGGAAATGTATATACCCTTGGACCTGGCAATTCAGCTTATAGACATTTATTTAAAATAGTCACACAAATATATCTGGATATTAACATAAAGATGTATCATTGTATCATTATTTGTAATATTAAATAATTTGAAAACAACCAAAGTACATCAACAGGATGATGCTTAGATAAACTGTAGTTGTTCCATTACTGTTGTATGTTTAAAATTCTACCTATTGGCCAAGGACTCCCGAATTTATATCCCTGAGTCAACTTCTCTTGAACTCCAGAACTCATTTATCCCACTCCTGACTCAGTATCTCTGCTGGTATGGCTAGCAGAGATTTTAAATTCAACATATTCCGAAAGGGAAGTCCTCAAGCTAGTACTGGGGGGAATTCAGAGGCTGGTGGGGACCATGGTGACAGCAGGAACTATGAGGAGCCGGCTGTGTGAGTGGTCAAACCAACTTGTTTTTTTTAGTAGTTCGGTCATAGGCTGAGCAAGGCAGGAAAGATGATGAGTGAATTCCTAGTGGGAATGTCAAATATGCTTAACTACCTCAAGGGGAAAGCGGTTAATGCCACAGATCTATTGGAATTCAAGTTTCTTTGGACCAATTACTATTTATGACATTGGAGGTGATTTTCTTCCTATAATGAGGAATTGTAGTGGCGTCCTTGGTACTCTGTGGCATACAACAATACAATCCCATGTACTATTTTGAATGCTTTACCTGTGTTCGTTACATGGTACTTGTACTATGAGGTAGGTGCTATTATTATACCATTTTACAGATGAGGAACCTGAGGCACAGAGGCTGAATTCACTGCCCTGAAAAAAATCTCTTGTTAAGAGTCAGGAATCTAATAGGCAAGTAGTGAGACTCTTAGATTTGGGATGGATTTATCTGAGGATGTACGACTTAAAAACCTCAAACCCCAGATTTCCCGATTCTCCTGGGCTGACTCTCTATAGAAAGCAGCCTTCTATTTCCTGAAGACTGTGCAAGGTCTTCCTGAGGTAATGGCCTTGCAAGGTGATGCTTTTCCTCCTCGAGATCAGCTCCCACCTCCTTCTTGCTTTTGGACAAATGAGGTCAAGTCTCAGTATAGGCTGGTTGAGCGACTATTGTCCCTGTTTGGGAAGAAAAGAATTGTTCACCAAAGAGCTGTGGGGCCTGGCTCACTGGTACCAGAAGAACTGGGAGAACATGCCTGGAATGGAACCCGAGGGTGCTGGACCAGGGAGGGCAGGCTGTGAGGCTGGAGATGATTGTTATGGGACATTCACCGATGACTCAGGATTTAATATCTTGTCAAGGACGCCAGGAACCAGCCCTAATACCCTGATACCTAATGTATTCTCGTATATATACCAAAGACAGTTTTCCTTGGCTCCCTCAAGGGACTTGTACAAGGTGTTGATTGTAGCATCATAGGTAGTGAGCAGAAGCTGGAGCGATCCACCCAGGAGAGTAGACGGTTCAGTGGCGGTGGCAGCACAAACAGCAGTTCGATTGATGGACTGAGTGCACCATCAATGGGTCTTAAAGCAGAGTGAAAGCAGCAAGTGCCTAAAACAATCGTACTCGTTTTGCAAAACCACTCATAGAAAGCATGTTAAAATCTATAAGGTGGAAGAGAATGGGAGGAGGTTGTGGAGGTAAAGTGAATACAATGCAAGGACCAACAATGGTACTGCACTATGAACTGAGGAGTGGGGTTCACCCAACCCTCTGCACCTACATTAAAGGAAAGGAAATAAAATAAATATGTGGAGACAGCAATGAGCAGTAGAGAGAGCAGCAGAGTGGGAAGGGAGCACACAAGGAAATCTGACTCCAGGACGGCCGGTGTGAGATTGAATGCAGTATGCATGCTGGAAGGGGACCAGCAGCAGCAGTGAGAAGTTCAAATCAGAGTTCATTTGCGTGTGATTGAAAACTCTGACCCAGGTGCCAAGGGGGAATTCAGGTAGAAGGAAACTCAAAGAAGCCGAGGCTTTGGGAGGTCTTCCTATGTGGGCCTTCACCGATGGGTCAGTTTGGGGTAGATGGAGAAAGAAGGGTACCCTCAGCAGTGCAAAAGAACAGCATGAGGGAAGGGACCGAAAAGCGGGTGGTCTCCACCGTGCACGGAGGAGATGGCTGGCCTCAGCTGAAGGATACGTGTTATAGGAGAGGGGGTCATGAGGGACGCAGCCGAACAGATGAGAAGGGAACCCTGGTGAGCACTCAGTCTGTCCAGTGATAGACAATTGTTGCTGAAGGGCGCACCATGAAGAAGACTGTATGTGGGGAAGTTAGATTAGGAAGTGATATATGAGCTGAGTGGGGGCTAAGAAACCGTCATTGGGAGATTTCAGGGGCTGCTGCAGGGAACCCTGAATGAGGTGAATTCTTGACGTACGGTGCAGGCAGGGGGTGATGGCAGGAAAATACCAATTTATAAGATCTGGCAAACTGGCTAGATGTAAAGAATCAGTAGAATTGTCAGTTTTTGGAATTTGGGGCATTATTTTAATATGAAAATATCATGCTGTTTTAAAATACAAGGTAGCATACCTAATACAGTGGTTAAAAGAATGGACTCCGTAGACAGACAGCTTGGGTCTGGCACAAATAACATCCTTTAAAAAAATTTTTTTTACAAAATTTTTTGTTACGAAATCATCAGCATGTAATTCTGTAACATAATAGTATCACACTCAAGCACACCATATGGCATTTTAGGTGAAATCTTCAAATTAACACTATAAACTCTTACAACCATGTTATTATCCCACCAACCACACTCGAGCAGGCGTTACTTCTGCTGTGCCCGGTATTTTGGCTCAACCACTTCCTGGCTGTGCTGCCTCGCCTGCTGGCTTCCCTCTCTGTGCCTCAAAAGGGGTGCCTTATCTGTTGGGAAACTATCTCCTAGGAATATTCTGGGAGTTAAGTGCACTAATATTTGTAAAGCACTGAGAACATTTGCCTAGCACTCAGTAAACGCTCTTAAGTGTTTGCTAAGTAAATACACACAAAGGACATTTTTCCTTCGTCTGGGATGCAGATGCCTTTTCTTCCCTCTTCAAATGGTGCTGGAGGGCTTCCATTGCAGAAACACGCAGGTGTTGAAGCTTGACATAGGGTGTGGTTTTGGCGTTCCCATTTTGGATCCAGGGCCTGGTAGCCACGAAGAGACTAATTTCTAGGACCTATAGCCCAAACAGCCAAAGCTGTGATAATTCTGGATTTTCTTCTCTCCACAGCTCCTCCCTTAATCCCTGGAGCGAGCTCTTTTTGTGAGGCTGACCTGGATTTTATGGGCCACTGCACTTACCTGGGGAAAGTGTGCAGCTCCGCCCTCTGATGCACAGCTGTCTCTGGTCAGCAGGGACTGGGAGGCCCCAGATGCATGGGCTTGGCCCTGACAGTGGCCTGGGCTGTGGGTGAGGCAGCATCTGTGCCCTGCCTGACGCTCAGAGGAGAAGGGATGGCATGACCCAAGGTCATCCAGCACTGCCTGGTGAGGAGGCACACTTTTCTCTCTGATTTCAATTGTATTAATTTCCACACATTATTTAAGTCTGAATTATTATTATCAATCATAGGGGGTAGAGAGAGGAAAAAAACTTCCCCCATTACATTTCCTGGCCTTGTGGATGACTAGTGTTAATACTTTTCTTTTTATCTTCAGTTTACGAAGTTTTTTAGCTAAGAGAAAATGGTAAAAAAAAATTCTCCAGTATTCCTTTCCTCGAGGAGCTCACATTTTGGAAAGAAAGAGGGGTGTACATAGATATAACCAAAGATCTCTGCTGTGAGAGCCACTTAGAGGTGAGCCCGAGGGTGATGGCAGGGGCCTGTGTCTGAGGCCAGTGAAGGCTGCACCTGAGAGGGCTGGCAGACCAGCTGGGTTTTGAAAGAGGAGTAGAAATTTGCAGGGAGGAAAACGGAGGCCACGTTGCTCACTGGTTGTATGACCTTGAGCAAGTTACTTACGTTTCAAAATCTCAGTTTCCTTGGGAGTGAAATCCAGTCGCTAGTTGGCCTAATTGTTAATGGAGTGTGAAGATGAAATGATAAAATGTTTATGAAGTGCAGGCCTGGCACAGAGTAAAGGCTATTGAGTGTTTGTTGCGTGCAGGAGTGCACAAATGAATGAATGAATGCATGGTGAGCACAGGTGTGCAGCCCTGAAAGGTCAGGGCAAAGCTGGCAACACAGGGTCACTGCCTAATTGTTGTCTCGTTAATTGACTTTTACCCAGTACTCTTAATTTAAAAATATAAATCATGAGCAACAAACCCTGACATTTATCCGTTCACTTAAAGGTGAAAATTAAGGAACACCAGGATTCTTTGTTGTCCTGCCTTCGAATCCTTTTTTGTTCTGTGAATAATCATTGGGATTCTGCCTGGATTCTGCCTGGATCCTGCCTGGATCAGTTCTGGTGTGGGTTAGGGGGCTGGTGTCCATGTGTTTCAGTCAATTTTGGAAGGCGGTGAGTACCGGCGCTAGAACTGCTAGTTCCTTTAAAGGCACGAGCTGTTGAGGACGGAGTTATTAACTGAGAGAGAGTAACTGCTGCTAAGAAATGGATGACCAGGTGATGACCTAAGTCTCAGGATCAAATCCCCGGTGTTCAAGTTCAAAATCTGCAACTTAGTTACTCTGTATCTTTGGTAAATTATCGAATCTTTCCAAACTTCAGGGCTTTTTTTTTTTTTTTGCTTTTGTTTTTATTTACTTGGAAAATGCATTGCAAGTGTATGGATTCTTTGTGTTTATCCTGTAAATACTGGTTGAGGGTGTGCCATGTGCAAAGCACTGTGTCAGATGCTGGGGGTGCAATGATGACAAAAACTGCAGTCCCCACCCTTGTGGAAATTCAAGTCCCAAAGGGATGATAGATAGTAAACAAATAATTATGAAAATAAATATGTACCAACTCTGATGAGTACCACAAAGAACTCAGACACTGAGATTTAAACTGAGACCTGAATGATGGTCTATTTCTATGGCTGCTATAAGAAATACCAAACACTCACTGGCTTAAAACGATACGGATTATCTTCTAGTTCTGAAGGTCAGAAGTCCAACCTGGGCCTCACTGGTGTAAAATCAAGATATTGGCAGGGGTCCCTTTCCTTCTTCAAAGCCAGTAAAATTGCATTTCTCTGACCATTATTTTCCCATAGTCACATCTCTCTCTTTGGCCGACTTCTGTCTCCCTCTTCCACTTTTAAGGGACCCTGTGATTATATTGGGTCCACTTGTAGAATCCAGGATAATCTCCCTGGTTTAAGGTCAGCTGGTTAGCCATCTCAATTTCATCTGTGACCTTAATTCACCTTTGAGAAATGTGGATGTCTTTGGTAGATCATCATTTTGCCTGCCACAGATGGGTAAAACAGGCTGGGGAACGGAGTCAAGGGTGGGGGATGAATTTCCAAGGAGAAGTACATGGGTAGACAAAGACCTTGGTGTGGGCTTCCATTGAATTGGTGAAAAAGAAGAATGTGTTTGAAGGCAAACCAGGGTTTTAGAGGTAGACTAGACTTTTCAGGGCCTTTTTTTGCCTTTGTTCAAGTTTTTGTGATTTATTCCCACATGCATTGGGAGTTGTTTAGAGGACTGAGTAGGACATGGCATCGTGTGGTTGACTCTAGGTCCTTGGAGGAGAGTAGACTGGGGAGGCCGCTGTAGTTACCAGAGGGAGTGATTTATAAGAATCTTTATTACAGGGCCTGACAGTTAGTAGGGGTCTCATGTCTGTAGTTCCCCACAAGCAGGCTGTTTTCTGGCATCTCCCTCATGACACGGTTATTTTTCCCCATCCTACTTCTCTCTCAAAGGCTCTCTTCATTTTTGATGTCTGCCTTCACTTTCTTTTGCCAACTTCCAATATGATTTAGCATCTGGCTCAAGATTCATGCCTCTAAGAAGTATTTAGCAACTGACTTGATTCCACATCAGTCACTGCCTTTGCTTTGTGCATATTTTGAACAACATCGCTCTCTGCATGTTTGCTTTTAGCTGCACCCCCTTACTCCTAATTAAGCCTACTCAAATGTCTCACTCAAGCACTTCTGTCCTGGCTAAATTCCTGAGACACTTTAACTGAGACAGACCAGACAGTTAAATCTCCAAGTCTGAACATTACGATGCCAGGGTCTAATATCACCTACCACGCTCTGGTATCAAATATTGCAGCCTTGAGATGAAGTATATTCTCTGCTGCTGACCACTTGGAGCCCTATTTAGTTTGCACTAGGCTAGTTTTTGCTACAGTAAAAAATAGCATGGGTATTGCAATGGCTTAAGACAAGAGAGGTTTAATTCTTGATCACACCACTTGCCTATTACTGGACATGTATGGGCTCTGCTCCATTTATCATCCTGGGACTCAGGGTAATGGAACCTGGCCTCTTTGTGGAACATTACCATTGACCGTGGTTTATGATCTGTCTCAGCATTGAACGCTTTGGCCTCAAAGTCATACACCTGTCTTCTATATACAACTCTGGCCAGAATAAAGCTGACTTCAAGGAGGTTGAAGTGGAGGAGGACAGGAAGCACAATTCTATCATGTATTGGATGGGCTTGAGCTAGAACATTTGACAGAAAGCGTGAATGGCTAGTGTTTTCATTGTGATCTGAGGTGGGGGTGGTCAGTGCTCAGTGGTGCCCCAGATCTGATAACCAAATAATAATACTAGAGTTTAGAAGTCCAAGTCCTCTCTCTGTGACTCATTCTGTAGACCTGAGATCCTCCTGGGCCTCCCATTTGAGGTCCTGTTCTAATTAAAAATCAGCTTGTTTCCCCCAGTCCCTGATAATGTTGTCTTCTTTTTTGGTCCCCATCTCTGAGGACTGGGGTCCCATCTGTCCACATATTGGAGCCCTGCCACCTGCACGCAAATCATGACATGGGTCTGAATTCCAGCATCCTCTCGCTAGTGGTCATGTCTGCTCCAGTCATTAGCATTTCCCCTTTCTTGCTGCCTGTAAACAACCAAGCATGCCACCAGAGTCTCTGGGTATATTTTGATTTTGCTCTATCTATAAGAGGTTAAATTTCTAATCTCTTCCCTCCTCCATCACCTTTTTTTTTGCTCAGCATCTAATGTGATATGACACAGTGAATATAGCGAGTATTTCATAACCACTCCTTGGGTGCATGAATGGGGAGACACAAACTTGTCTTGGGACTCATAAAGTGTCACTAAATGCTTTGGTATTTCATGAGGAGAATAGGGTAATAATACTTAATTCAGGAAGGTATTAGGAGGATTAGATATGATCAGTGTGGTATGCACTGGAATCGACACCCCTTCACAAGAAATGTCAATAATATTAATGACACAATGTGGCTGAGTCACAAGCCACTAGATGTCGTGTAGCACCCTTCAGTGGGCCCCAGTGACATTCTTCAGTGAGGGATGACACTTTTGTGTTCTTACCTCTCACCTACCTCTGAGCTGCCCGCCTTCAGCCTTCCCCTAATGTTCAAGCAAAACGGCACCTTGATTTACTTAAGTTGTTTTTTTGTTGGGAGGGGCAAGAAAGGTGGATTCTGGAACAAATATACAGATAGTTTTTTCGCTCTTCTACTTTGATCATTTATTTTTTGCATAGTCATTGCATTGGTTTGATTTTGACTTGATGCTTCAAAACTTCTTTTACAACTTCATTGCCTTATGAAAGATTCTTAAGTTTAAATGAATAGAAAATGCAAATCTAAATACCATACTGAAGCCTTTGAAATCTGGTATTGTTTGATTATCATTTTAATCACTCAGCACAATGTGATGAACTGTAATAATGTCCTGGCCTAAACCCATGTCTGAAGAAGGGAGAGCTGGACCTGTCATACTGCTTGTCATCACACCGGAAGACCAAAGTAGAAATACTGTGACGTTTTGACTGGTATCAGATCTTGATGAAATTTCAGTTACTAAAACATTTGAAGTGAGTAACTTGATCAATAAATTAATTTTGTTATAATCTGTAGACTACAGTGTGGTTCATTTTATAACAGGTGACATGTTAACAGATTTTGCATTCTTTTGGCTAAAAAAATTACCAGTTGTTAAAGGACTGTCCACCACTCACCATTAATAGAGAGTTCCAAATTCTTTTGGCTTAAAATTCTGCAGATTTCAAAGCATTTTTCTAGGAAGGATTCAGCACAGTAATGAGAGTTATCTGTGTTTCTTTGCATGTTGTAATAATCCAGGTGTGGTCTAGTCTAGCTGTTGGCTTGTGACAGAGTGAAAGCACAGAAAATATTCTTCGGAAAAACAGTGAAAGTTCAAATTTTATTCTGAAAATATAAGTACATAGTAATTTACTTGTTCATTCTTACTTTGATTCTTGCAACAGTTAATCAATTAATGATAGTGAGAAGGATAGTGAGAAATATCAAAATACTTTGATATTTTGTTAGTGACATTTTTTTGACATTTAAAAAAATTGTTGTTCAAGTACAATTGTCTCCATTTCCTCCCCACAACTCCCCTGACCCCAGCCATCCCCACTTCCCACCCTCGATCCTACCCCCCTTTGGTTTTTGTCCATGTGTCCTTTATAGTTGTTCCTGAAAACCCTTCCTCCTCCCTTCCCCCCACCCACTCTCCACCCCCCACCTGCCCTCTGGTTACTGTCAATTTGTTCTTAATTTCCATGTCTTTGGTTATATTTTGCTTGCTTATTTGTTTTGTTAATTAGGTTCCACTTAAAGGTGGAATCATATGGTATTTGTCTTTCACTGCCTGGCTTATTTCACTTAGCATGATGCTCTCCAGTTCTATCCATGCTGTCGCCAAGGGTAGGAGCTCCTTCTTTCTTTCTGCTGGGTAGTAGTCCATCCTGTAATGATATTCATTTTAGAATGTCACCTAGTCAATGGTTATGAAACTCCATTGCAAAATTTAAATGTATCTAGTACCACAATGCCATAATTGATTTTTAAAAAATCTGAAGTCAATTATGTATCTTGTTCTATTGAAATACGCATTCGCTCTAGATATTAAGTTGTTGTTTAAATTCATTGGCTTATCCAGCTAGGTCATGCTTAGTACTAGTGAATCTTCTAACTCATGTGGGTTCCTTACAGTTAAGTGACCACAGGTCCTTGTTTGCATGGGATAGTGTTATCTCTGTGAAGTTAAATTAATACTGCTTTTTTTTGCTCATAGTAGTATTTTGATTTGGAGTGATACATTATATTATCTCCCTTCTTGGTCCCAGCCATGCCAGTGTTATTGGCTTAGTTTCAGTGTGGAACAGTAAAGCACTGCCTCTTACTGCTTTACAAATGCCTTCTGGATATTTTTCACAACTTTTATGTTCTGTGGACCTGAGGGGCATCTTACTTTGCTTCTAGCTAGTAATGGAATGCCAGTGGAAACCTTTAGCTAAAGAATGAATTTATAAGAGAACTTTAGAAATGATAAAAAGGTACATAATCAATATGTGCTTTACTATACTACAGGAGGGCAGGAATCTCGACTCTTTTATTCATCACTGAATACCTAGCACCTTGCACAATGCTTAAGTAGAGTAGAGATTCAACAGTGCTGGGTGAACAAGTAAGCAATTTAAAAACTTACCCATTTCTTTTTATTTTAAGAAAATTGAGATTTCTTCACACACACAGTTTTGTTCCTAAAGATATGAAGACACTCCATGACCACTGTTGGAATAATTGTTTATTAAAGTATTTCTCAGACATTGTTTGAATAAGGATCACATGACATTTGGCCAAAAAATCGAACTCTCAGATCCTGCCCCTGGGAGTCTGGCTCAGTAAGTCTGAAATGGCCCTGGACATAACAGGCGTACCATGCAGGATCCTTTCCAGCTCCACTTCTGAAATTTTTGTTTCACTTTGTTTTCAAAAGGATATTTGCTTGACTTCCTATTGGGCTGTCCATCTTTCTATGAAGTCACTAGTTGTGGAGAGAATCTTAGACTGAAAAGGCAACTGGGTTCCACTATACAACTGATTTTATCATTTCCCCTCTCTGGACATGAATTTGCTCTACCTCGAATTGACAAGGTTGAACTACAAGATCTTTCAGACTTCCTGCAACTCTATTGTCAGGTAATTCTTATCTTTGAAACCTGATGGATATCTGGTCAGATAAAAAATGCTACATGAGACATTTTTAACAAAAAAGCATAAGGACCTTGTCTTTGTTGCTTCTCTTTTTAAAAAAAAAAGATTTTATTTATTTATTTGTCTTTAGAGGGGAAGGGAAGGAGAGAGGGAGAAAAATAGCAATGTAGAGTTGCCTCTTGTTCTTCCCCCACTGGGATCTGGCCTGCAACCCAGGCATGTGCCCTGGCTGGGAATCGAACCGTGATTATTTGGTTCGCAGGCCCATGTTCAATCCACTGAGCTACACCAGCCAGGGCTTTTGTTGCTTCTTTTGCCAGTAAATTATCTATGGATTAATCACTACTGAAAAGATAGCTTTCTGCACCAATTTTATTTAGGATTCGTTGGATACTTGTGTTGGGAGCTGACTGGTAATTTTTCATTTGAGGTAGAAAGTTGTTTCTTATATCTTGCCAATTGTCTTTTAGATCCTGCTAAAGCTATTCGTACAGATAATAAAATCAAACTCTTTGTTTTTGAGTGAAATACACAAAAGTTAGAAGAGCTTCACCTACCCATGTGTCCTGTTATTAAATTCTAAGCAGGATCACTAGTAATCTTCTGCCAAATAGATCCCCCAAAAGGGAAGAGAATAGACCCCAGTGAATACATTCACAGAGATTCGTTCGTCAGATTAACTACCTATATTTGGAATTTGAGGAAGTAAGCCAGGTTAGGTCATTTTTTTTCTAGAAGCAGAGAGAGAGAATAACTTGAAAAAGTTTTAGAGCTGGAGAGGAACCCAAGAAGTCAAGGCTTGATGAACAGTGATTCACGAGTGTCTGAAAGTCATTGGCAGTAGGGGGGGGAAAGAGGTCACGTCTGGTTAGTAAAGGAGGAACAGCAAATTGGCTTATTTCAGAATACGTCTTGGGCTATTGCTGAAGTTGGAAGGAAGGATTCTGTGAAGTGATGTGATGGGAGAGAGAGGGAAGAGCCGTAGGCTTGCCGTTTCTTTCTGCTAGCAGACTGTCTGGCAGAGTAGTCCTGAGAGCATACTCTCAGAGGTGGGATGGATTTTCTTCCATTCTTATGTAATTGCTTAACACCCCACTTCTTCCTTAAGGTGGATCCCATATAAAGAATAATTATTTATTATTTCATGTAATCCACACACCGATGTCTCATAGTAGACTTACTATTAATCAACACAATTATTTCTCAAGGCTGCAGCTATAAAGAGCAATGAACAGGCTGAAGAATGTTTCTGGAGTTGAGTTGGTGACATTGGCTGATGAAAAATGGACAGAAAACGTGGGAAATACATAGTGAACGTTGACGACTCTGAAAACCAGCCGGTGAGTATTGGTGGCACCTACGTGGTGTGTTCTGATAGCCCAGGGTCTTGTTTTCAATATTTATAGAACTCTTAATATTTTATATTACAATATGGTTTTCCCCCAAAGAATTCTTAATCAAAGTTTTATATGGAAACCAATTTTCAGCTATTATTACTTATTAATTAGAATATTTGCATTTTATGCAATGTTTGCATAATTGGGGCATCTATTTTAACACTCACTAATCTAAGATATTAGCGATTTTGAGTAACCATTTAATAGTCTGTTGAAATAATTCTCTACAGCTATCATAATTCAAATATAAGCCAACACTTTGCATTTGATTGCATTAGCAAATTATGTTTTTAAAATATGATATATAGATTTTTGTGTTAATGGCTTAGTTTTTTAGTGTAATATGTAGATTTGTTGGAACTCAAATATTTCTACATATTTTGAAAGTCAGTAGATAATCTTACAGTGAAGATTAGGCCTAGGAATCAAATTATCTAGCAAATCCTTTAGACTGGTCTCTACCTAACTACTTAGGAATTTATTTTCTTGGTAAAGAATTATATTTAGGTGAAATATTAGAGTTCAGTTACATATAATATTATTTGACTATTGTTTATGTTTGTAAAAGAAAATAAACTAGTACTGTGTATTTTGGGATTCCCTTTTATGTAGTTGACTAGAGCCCCTCATAATAGAAGTTGAAATAGAAATGTACTGAATGAAACCAGCACAAATTTGATTGGACGGTCAGATTGTATGAGGTGGCATATTTCTGTCCTGGGTGCTAACATGGAATTACAGGGCACAGAGAGTGGAATTACAGGGCATCCTTGATTCTAGGTCAGTTCCTCCTCCTCTGGGATGTTCTCCATGGTGCCCCCAGCCTGGCGACTCTGTCACTGTGTCTACACAGTGTTAAGACACTCAGATAAAAAAGTCCCGTTAGTAAGAAATTAGTCATCCTGAAGATTTTCCTAGACAATGCTGAGAGTTTTCAAATAAAGGGCCTGGATCTCGATGACTGACGTAATGTTTCACTTTACATCTGGACATTTGAATGAACACTGAGGGCCATTTTTAATCCGTTTTCACCAGTGGATTAAAATAACAGTTGAAGGTCACATAAAAAGAGATAATTTAGGAGTTTGTTTTTTTTCTCTTAAAAAACACAAAATGGTAAATTAATCTCTTTTCAAGTATGAGCAGAGAACTTAAAATTATATTTCATGAACAGAGCTGATGCATATTAGATGTATATAACAGAGATTACTGGCTTTTACCAAGAGCTAATTAACTATAATGCATAGATCTCCAACTGCTCAAAATTTTAACTTTGAGAGATGCACTTGTGTTAAGATAGAGGGAAAACTAAAGCAGTGAGGATTATTCTGCCCCCAGAATCTCACTGCAACTCTTTAGATCTTAGTTTTCTCATTTTGAATATGACTTGAGGAAGTTGTTCTTGATAACCTTAAGGTCTCTAGAATATTTACTGTGAGACATTTTTTCTTACATAATCTCCTTATGCCAGCTTGCCACATGATGATATTTAACAAATTACATTAGATAGTATGAGGATAAATGGTAATGTTTATTCCTGGATTTTAACATCAATAATTACATAAAATAATTAACTGTGCCTTATGACTATCTTGATTTCCTTGCTTTAAGAAGAAATTATTATGAATGTATTCACCTATTCTTTCAGTCAAGTTTCAAATGAATTTATTTGATCAAACATGTTGAAATATATCACAATCTGGTTTATATTTATCAGAATTATATTGCTTTAGCCATCAAATATATTAGCTCCCATTTCCCCCATTCTTTTCTGTGTATAGACATTTATGTGCACACAAAATCATGAAGATCACAGTTCAGCATGTTGGTTTCCAGCATCAACTGATGTGACTGGTGATGTTGATACCGATTTAACTGGTGTCTGCACCAATGCAGGGCCCCTTGGACCCTCAGCATTTCCAAGCCGAGAATCACAGCACTGTCAGGTAATGTTTGGGACAACTCCGTTTCTCTGGGTTATGATGTAATACATGTGGAAATACTCTTGATGTGATATTTTGGATAAAAACCATTCAATCAGTTAAAGATAACATTGTCCTTTGAAAATCTGCAGCATCCTTTAAACAGGTGAGGTCACTGAGAGGGAATGCAAGAGACTTAGATTTACGGGATTCTTCATTTAAAGAGCTAATAATTGTGATAGATAAGCAAAAACGTGTAATTTGGAGAAAATATACAAGGGTCCAAGAAAATAAAGTTTCAGGCTCTCTTCTTTTTTGAGGGCTGAGTAGGGGATGACAGCAAATGCACTGACAGTGAATGACATTACCCTTGCTCAGGTGGGAGAGGAAGTCAGGTGTTAAGGCCTCGGGGCCCTCTTGTGGGTGATCTGCCTCACTCTCCTCCCCTTTCTGCCTCTCAGCCAGCTGTGGGCCTTCTGTTAGCCCTCCTGGTTCTGACCTTGTTTGTTTGCAGCTTGCCTTAGAAACCATTTGGCACTCTGGGTTTAGTAGTCCGAAGCAGATTTTCTGTATTCATGACCCTTTTTCTGGTTATTCTGGTTTCTTCACCTGAAGGTCTGATCTCTGAGTCTCCCCCAACCCCACCACCCTAAGGTGATAACTTGACTTTGCTGATTGATGCTGATGCTTCGCAGTTTAGTTTAATGCTCCCAGCTATGACTCTGCCCTGTTCTGGTTAATCTTACTGTAGAGAGATTTTGGAGAGATTCTGATTAAATGGAAGACAATAAACTCTTTATGTCATGAGATGTTGTTGAAGAATACTTTTGGTAGACAGGAGTTATTTAGAAAACAGGTCTCTGATGACCTCAAACAAACCAGACCCATCAGAGAGGTGAACATTATTTTTGATGCCTTTACTTAGATGAAAAATGTGTGGTCTGGGAAGTTTAGAATGTTTTAAGAATTACACAGTTAGTGGCAGTAACAGCACTGGATCATAGGTCTCAGGTCAGATTAACATGAGTTTCTATTAATCCTGCTCCTCTTTTTAAAGATTCAAACCAAAAATGAGGGTAATTTCCTCCCTTCTATGAGATGTGAGTACGGTCCTTTCTTTCCTCCGCCTTTGACTTCCTTTCTAGGATTGGATGGCATAGGGCGGGAGGTGCCATTGGTCTTGGGGATCTCTCAATTGGTGCCCTGAGTCCCCTTGGCCTTCATACCCAGTGTCCTTGGACTGCTTCTGATCACCTAGTGGGTGCTCCTCCCAACACCCATACTGAGTTTACTATCTGGGACCCTGCTCCAAATTCTACAACATTTAAGAGCTAGAGCTACTCTGCATGCTTCAAAGACCTCTGCTCTGTGTTTGTTTCTTTTAGTGATCTGTTTTCAGTTATAAAACAAGGGATAATAATGAGCTAATTAGTGAACTCAATTTTTTTAACACTTAGTAAGTGTAGGGAAATGTTACCACTTTTTTTTTTTTTTTTTTACTATTTACAGCAACCCTATGTAATAGGTGATATTATCCACATGAAGGAATCATGGCTTTGCAAGATAATGAAAATTTCCAAATATCATCATCCATCTAGTGGAAGGTGGAGTTAAGATTTAAACCTGAATCTGTTCGATTCCATGCCTGCGCTCCTAATTACTGCAATGAACTGCCTTCTGCAAGAATTTAGTTATGGAGGACGTTTCTGATTTTAATTTTCTCAATGACACTTTGCGGTAGACATAATTATCCCCCCTTTTGATATAAGGCAGATTGAGAATTAGACAAGTTAAGAAACTTGCTCAGAATATTAATGGTCTGGGATTTAAATTTAAGACTCTCTGAAGACTTAGATGTTTTGCATTATGCAGTGTTTTCTCTACAATGTCAAATTGTATATATATATATATAAATACATAAATTATATATAAATCACACATTTTTACATACAACTCATTATATATAGTATTTTAGAATTTAAAAAGTAATTTTACTGACATTAATCCTTATTCTAATCTTGTCATATACATTTTTATGGATGAAAGAATAGGATCCAAGAGGTGAGTGCATTACCCAGTAGAAATAGCTGGTGTCAATAGAGGTGAGGTTTCAACAAGTGTTTTTGAACTCTGATTTCCATCTTGCCAAATGCTAACCTGTATGAAAAGTTAGCTAGAAAATTTGATAAACCCCTTAAAATGGAAGGCTCCAAAGAAGCTAAATTTCTGATAGTTGACAAGTCAGAAAGGGAGGAAAATTTATTTAGATGATCTGTTGGATTACTCAAATACCTGTATGTGAAAGTCACCCGCACATGTATAGATACTTCTTTTGATAGGAGGGGAATAAATAATTTCTAAGAAGAAATCCATTCTTCTTATTTTTTTAGTTTGAGATACAGGTATATGAAAAGAAAGCATGAGAGGTCAGTGGAAATTTCTTTGTTCCTACATTAAAGAGAGACAAGGACCAAATATTTTCTAAGTGAAATCTTAAATTTGAGTCAATCTTTATTATTAGATACTATTAATAGTGTTCTTTGTGTAAACTGTCTTTCAATGAGGATATATATATATATATATATATATATATATATATATATATATATATACATACATATATATAAAAGGAATACCAATAGCACTAATGTTTTTGAAACATTTGGCTTATCTTCA